>PVIH01000930.1:109842-201615 GCA_004025045.1 Sigmodon hispidus
GGAGGGCCTATGAGTTCATACATGGATCTGTGTTCTCTGGAGACAAGTCTTTTTTGTTTGTTTGTTCAGAACTGAAGGTAGCCCCTTGCTCAGGCTATGCAAGGGCTCACCACTGAGCCAGACCTTCAGATCTAGTTGCTTTTAGAATAAAAATAACAAACATATACAATAGTGGATTTCTCTCTCTCTCTCTCTCTCTCTCTCTCTCTCTCTCTCTCTCTCTCTCTCTCTCTCTCTCTCTCTCTCTCTCTCACACACACACACACACACACACATATTGCATTGCTCTTGCTGCTCTGAGTTCTTGTGGATTTTCTAGGGTTTTCGAATTTGACTGGTAGCAAATAGATTCTTTTCTCAGTAAAGCCTTACCCAGACTCTGCATGTATAGAGTATATGAAAATGGAGTGACTCTGGTTAACATAAAGGTGTGAGGCTAGACACCACTTTTAGAGGCCAGGCATGTTCTCCTCGGTAGTATTTAGTGTGTGACTGTAAAATTCTAGTGCTATGTTGGATCCAGTTTGACCACTACACTTTTAAGCTACTCCTTTGAAACCAGACCTGTGCAGGAGAAAGGGAAATGGTGTCTAATGTAAGTATGGCAGGGCAGTACTTATTTTTCTTAAGCCAGCATGGACTCTGTATTTAGTTCCTGTCTCCATTTATTTTTTTCTTTCACCATTGTTTCTATATGAGCTGGGTCATATAAGGTAGTGGATTTGCTTTGAGTGGATTAGAGTAAGGAGCTGAGGCCTAGAGGAAAAGGCAAGTCCAAGAATAGCTATGGAGCAGTTGTCAAGCATAGGCGTGATGCTCTCAGAGGCACTTGGCAGTCAGGGCCCATCCTGGTTAGGCTCTACCTGGAGTCAGTCAAAATACTGAGTGAGAATATTTCTGATAAAGTTGGAAAGAATATTTTAAGAGGAAGGGCATGTCTTAGTAAGTCATCTTCGGATGCAAGTAATAAGTTTTTGAATTGTCATAATTGTAAGCCAATGGAAAGGAGTTGGGATGAGATCCCAGACCCAGAGAGAGAGAGAGAGAGAGAGCGCACATGGAGTCTACCCTCAGATGGACCTCATGGCAGAGCTAAGAGCCTGCGGGCAGCGCCTCATGGACCATGTCTTCCCTCTCCTCACATTTACTTTGTTCTTTCTTCTCAGTGTATATGGCTACCTCAAAGATCCCTAATTTGTATGTTTCAACTAGCCCTCCATGATTACTTGTCTATCCCAGGAGGAAAGGATCTTCTGGGATTTAGGCAGTGCTTATATAGTTATCACCCAAAGTTGTTGTTGGAGTACCAGGGGTGAGGTGCCTCTGTTGGGGGATCAGCTACTGGCGGAGCATTTCTCAAAATTGAAAATGGAACAAACTACCCTCAAATTGCTTCCTTGAGAGCAGTTGAGACAGATGCTAGTGTGGGTATGAGCACGTGTGAGCTGGGTAATATGGGAAAGAAGTAACGAAGGGGTTGATGGAGTTTGATGGAGGTTGATGGTGTGACCACTCACTTTAAAGTGCCTGCAAGTGCTCCCTGTGGGAGAAGGGGATCGGGAGAATGAAAGTGGGAAGACATTGAGTGTGTGAGGGATAGTGGCATCTGCATACACCAGGGATTCATCTACTCACTTAGATGACAGGCATGTCCTGAAAGCCTCGCAGTGGGTCCATATGTTTATAGATGAAAACAGGATTAAAATAGTTAAATTGCTTCTCCAATTTAGAGACGGAAATAGGAATCATGCCTATCTGGTTTCTGAGTCTTAATCAGAGTTTTCTATTGCTTCCTTCATTTCTGTCGTCTATGTTTGGTCCCACAAGGTCAACTATAGCCCCAAATAAGGTCAGCACTCAGGCTTGGATCTGCTCACTGCTCTCCCTACAGTGAGAAGAGACACACGATTTCTGTGACTACAGAATTATTTGTGTGTGGGTGCATGCTTGTTTCAGCGGAAACATTTTGTCTGATGCTAAACTGTGTCCTAACTCTTGTAGCAAGGTAGGATTTGTTATCATTTATTCCAGTTATGTTGGGAACTGGCTATATGTAATTCATTGCAGAATCACTTAGAATAGGAAAATCTTAGAGTAGGATAGCATTTTCTCCAACAGGAGAGTGATTAAGAAAATTAAGAAGTGCCTATGGAGTCTTATTAAATAGCCATTACAATAACTACTTAAGGAAGTTGTAGCTAATAAAATCTCCAAATAGAACAAAGAAGAAACAAACTATATACATTAAACTCAACCATACACATATATACATAAAAAAATCACTGTAAATGTACATCTCCTATTTTAAAAAAAGGATGAAGAAAATAGATCAAAATATTACAAAATCACATTTGGGTTTTACCAGTAAGTGAAACTTGTATCTGTTTTGCTTAAATTTTGACAGTGAATTTATATTTTATACTACAAAACTGTGTTCAGTTGTGTTTTTCTATAGTTAGTTGTGTAACTAATGTTTTTATTGAAATAGTTAGGGGGCTGGAGAGATGGCTCAGCGGTTAAGAGCACCGTCTGCTCTTCCAGAGGACCCGGGTTCGATTCCCAGCACCCACATGGCAGCTAACAACTGTCTGTAGTTCCAGTTCCAGGCAAAACACCAAGGCAAATAAATAAATAAATAAAGTTAAAAAAAAAAGAAATAGTTGCACATTCACTTGCTATTCTGCAGAACAGTACAGAGAGATACCTGTAAACTTTGTATATTTCTCCCAGATGTGATATTTTACACATCTGTAGTGTAGTGCCTCATCTAGGACAATGACACTAATTTGTGTGACACCAAATTCTCCTGGTGTTACTTGATTTGAGTGTATGTTAAGTCCTACGTTATGTCTCACTTGAGGATTCCAAAGTCTGCCACCACAATCAATATTAAACACTTTCAAAACCACAAGAAACCCAGCTTGCTCTTTTCTAACCACATCCACACCCCACATTCTTTATTTTATTATTCTTTGTACTTAATACTAATTCACTGGGCTCTTTAACTTTTCACCTGAAGTCAAAATGCTAGAATCTTAGAGTAGGAAAAGGATTTGAAATCTCAGTGGTCACCTAGGATGGGAAATTTTTAAAGTGGGAAGAGAGTCTGTGATTACCCACGATCACCCCGAAACATCAGCCAGCCTGAGTTTCCCACCCCTCTTTTCCCAGAAACCTTTATCTGGTCTTCTCAGTCCAAATCAGGTGCCCCTGCTTATACTTCACATCTTCCTTATTGCAATACATGCCTTATTCAGTAGAGACTAATAGATGCAACACTAGACTGGGGATGGCTGAGTGAATAAAATGCTGGAGGACCTAAGTTTAGCATCGCTGAGCTCACAAGACACCTTCTCAAACAAGGTTGGGGTGAGGACCACAACCAAGGCTGTCCTCTAATCATGGACATATGCCACTTGTGGCCCTGTCCTACATCTGTACGCCCCACATTGCTTGAAGCTGCTAGCTCTCCCTCTTGTTCCTAATGTGAATAGTTTTCTGCTCTTCCTATGTCAGTCTGCCTGCCTGTTTCTTTCTCTTCTCACTCTGTGTCACATAGGAGGGACTGAACCCAGGGCGTCAAGCATGCTAGGCAAACACTCCATCACTGAACTACAACTACATTTTTAACCCTTTCTGCCTACACTTCTTCCATAGCTTATTTGTGGTAGGTCCTGACTTATTTTGACGACGGCAACTTGCTTTGCCCAGAAATTCCAGCTCTCTATCTGCCCATACATCTATCAGGCTGCCTGAATCTTATCTTTTGAGTTAATCCCATTTTCTTTCTTCATTAGCTGTAGTAAGACAGTGATGGATGCTTCTCGTAGCTACAAGACTGTCACTGTGCTGTGTGCTTGACATGCATTAACCTTTTACTTCACATTATGCTTTATTATTCCTGGTTTTAAAATGCAGAAATTCAGGCTGAAAAAAAAAAAAGTTAGTACTTATATAATCAGGAAATTAACAGATCCAAGTTCAGGAATGCCGTTCACTAGCCACTACCTTGCCCAGTCTATACAAAAGGAACTGAATTCTCTGGAAATGATTTAATTCCATTAAACCTTTTATAATCAGCACTGGCTCTAGGGGCCTGAACCTACATTTAGCTCCTGACACAGACTGATTTTAGAAAATCATTGCCTTTTGATGTTTAATGGAAGTCTCCCTTTCACATATTCAGTGTGGTATCCATGCAAGTTGGTGTTCTAGCCTTTGCTGAGACAGATTCTCTGAATCTATAGATCCTCCCTAGTATAGCTAAAAGGGACTCCACCTCTCCGCCTTGTTTTACCTATTTATCTCAGGTGAGGAAATTTGAGTGCAGAGAGAAACCCTGTTCAACTTACCACCCTTGGGTGACCTGCAACCGTATCATGCCATCCCGACTTACCTCCCCCTTCTCTCCAGTCCTCCCCTGTGACATGGGTTTTCTTGACCTTTCATCACCCTAGTCATTCTGCAGTCACTTTCCAACCTTTGTAACTGATCTCCATTGTCCAAATTTGGGTCCGTTGCCTGGAGTCCTACAGAAATTCTACACGCATTTTGAGTTCCTACCGTGTGCCAAGGCAGGGTCATAACTGTCCCCCAAACTTTGCCCTTCTCCTCCTTGTCTGCTGTCTTTGTCATGCTGGAGGTTTGCCTGCATGCCTTAGAAACCACCATGATTGTAGCCTGAACCAAAGTAAGTTTATTTCTTACTTATGTAAAGTCCAGTCTGAATAGATGTTCTATTCTACAAAATAGAAAGGGTCCCAGATGCTTGTCTTGCCACGTTTTGACCCAGAGATTGTTATTTTCCTCATCTTTATCCAGCGTAGACCTCCAGTTTGTTATCTAGTCACTGTGAAGACATTAAGGGGATGGCATACATCCTCTCACTTAGAAACAGCTTACAAATTGAAAACTCACATTCTATTGGTCAAAACTTAATCACAATGGCCAAAAGGAAGCCTGGGAAATGTAGTCTTTTATTGTAGCCTGATAAGAATGGATGTGCGTTGTCAGAAATGTCTCTGTTATATTCTTTTTATGTCAGTTCTGGGAACACAGTCTCTTGTTGGTTGAAAGAAGAACTCAATTCCAAGCTTATAGAGTTCTAGAAAAAGTGCAAAGCAGGACCTTCCAGTAACTGTCAGGATTCCACAAAAGATAAGAACTCAGAATAATTTGTGAGGAGGAATAATTTGTTAAGAACACCTGTGTAGTAAAATGCTACTGTTATCCAAGAAAGGCTAGTGACTTTGGTGAATCTTAGGGACCTCAATAGATCCAGCCCCTGGCGAGGTATGGCCAAGATCAATCAAGACCCCAAAACACCGACCCATGTGCCCTGTTTTGTTCCTGCTTTCTCTGAGAAAAGGCTAAACGTCTAGTGTGGAAGTTCCAAATCTCCTAAAATTACATTATATCTCTAAGTCTTTACTCAACACTCTAATAAATATTAATCCTTATATAATATATTATATTGAAATAATTCCAGCCATATTTGGTGCCCAACATGGGTTATAACATAATACCTGTAATATATTTGGGGTTTGTTTAATATTTAAGATGCATTATGTAGTTTTTAGGGAAATCCTAAAGGGTGGTTGCCATTTTTAACCCTCAACTTCCAGACCAAATTTATCTGAGAGATGAAGTAAGTTCTTTAGGCCACTGATCCGGAGAAATGTCTACATATTTATTAAGGAAGCCTGGGGTCACTACCCACTTACTTTAATGCCAAATAACTTAGAACTGCTCCTAAACACTCCAGAAAGTCCTTCTTGTGTTCTCACAGTAATGAGACACATTCAATTGTAACTTGGACAGGAAGTGTTGTTTAAATAGTTCATAAGCTCAAACTGGAAGGTCATATCTAATGCCTGATTTGCAGAGTGTGAGCTTAGATCAAATCGAATGAGACCAGATTGGCAAACAGTGTATTATCCCCTTGTTCTACCTTGTGTATTCTACCTTGGGATATTTCTTTGTAAAAATGTTTAAAATTATATTACTTATGTGTATGTGTGTGTGCTACTATATGTATGTGGAGGTCAGAGGACAACCCTTATGAACTGGTTCTGTGAGTTCTGGGAGTAGAATTCAGGTTGTCCACCTGACCCAGTCTTGATGTTGGGGTGAGGAAAGCAGATCTGCCTGGAGTGGATGCTGAATTAAGCCACCTTGGGACCGTGGGACCTCCTGCTCTTGCTGGGGAGGAGATAAGGAGATGGGGAGAAGAGAGAGTGACTGGGAGGGGCGGGAGGGGGAAGGGAGTTTGAACAAGGGGATACATGGATAAAAAATGAGACTTTATTCATAATAAAAAAACAACCGAATAACAAAACAAATGATAACAACAACAAAAAGAACTCAGGTTATCAGGCTTGGTAACTTGGGTAATCTTTACCCACTGAGCAATCCTGCCAGACGGGGATATTTTTTTTTTGTGTGTGTGTGTGTGTGTGTGTGTGTGTGTGTGTGTGTGTGTAAACTGGGGCACAGGCATATTGTAGTTATATGACATAGAGTTGGGATTTGGCCACATGTTGGTGTGATGCCAAGTTGGAAGTCTCACTTTACTCAATGTCTCATGTTCATAATAAATGAGGATGGCCCTATGTTCCCTGGGACCAGTCTTTGGGCCTGTTGCTGGCCTTGCTGCACTGGACCATAGACTCTGATTGTTCATGAACTTTCCTAGACTATTGTTTGATGACAGCTTTTTCAATTTTGTGCTTTTTTCTTTACCAGAATGGTGAATGGGTTGTTATGAATCTAAAATCCAGAATGGGGCACTCTAGGAAGAAAATACATCTCTATGGTAAACTGGCTTTTCCAACACAAGTTAGGATGAGGTAGTCCACTGGAAGGGCACTGAGAAGATATTTCAGAATAACAAAAGTCTGGGTAGTGTGTGTGTGTGTGTGTGTGTGTGTGTGTGTGTGTGTGTGTGTGTGTGTGAAGTGTTGCCCTTTGGGAATAGTGGCACTTATAGGTGATCTGCTGATGGAGGCAGGAAAGATTTGATCATGCAAAAGTGAGGAAGAGGTTCCCGAAAGGAATAGCAAACAGAGATTCCCAGGAGATGAGAAAGAGAGATGTAATTCAGTGCAAGTCTGAAGTGTGGATGCTAGAGCTCATTTGTTATAGTAGTGGAGTTGAGGCACATTGCTGCTGCACCATCCACTTCCAAACATCAGTGGATGTTCTGGGCAAGCCTCAATGAGACTGAGAGTAAATGCTGTCACACTTGTCCAAAAAATTCTACTATGGACATATTAAAAGAATGGTCATCAGCTGTCCTGAGGAAGAGCTGGTCTCTTTCACTTACTAACGTTCACCGTGGATGTGGGCTGACTCAACAACATTCTTTCAGGACTTTTTTTGGGGCACTAGAATCACTAACTATAAGGAAGTGGAGGTGTTTTTCAATGTTGGTCATATTTTGTAAAAATATTTGAAATCTTGTTTCCCCTTTAAAGTCATTTAAAGAGTGAAAGTTGGAAATTAAATGATCACATCAGAATTCTAAGCCTAGAATTTATAGAAAACTCAGAGTGTTCTGTTGACAGAGGAGATGAGCTGTTCTGAAAACAATGGTAGATTCTCTCATTTACAATGCTGCAGCCTCACAGATGTGCATGACTGGCTGTTGGCCATCAATAACTAGCAGATTGGGACATTGTTTCAGTTCGGGCATTTGGTTTTTTAATCTAATGTTAACTCAGCTGTTCACATTAAGGATTTTAACAAATCAACAGGCTCTTTAAAAACAAGCAAAAGGAACATAAGCCTAAACTGAATGGTAGGAATTTAAAAGTACATTCTGGACTTGTTCCTTGCAGGGGATCAGCAGAGAGCCTTTTGATGTGTTTCCCAGCACAATGAAAATACCAGCTGGGGAGATGAACAGGTAGAATTCTGAGGCATGGGAGAACATTGTCTTCTGATTGTGTTACTGTTTGGCAGTGATCACAATAAAAACACCATGCCTTGTTTTTGGTTTATGAAATGATGAACATCATTTACTGTCAATTTTCTAGCTGATTCATGATCAGTGTGTGACTATATTCACAAGGAGACCAGGTTCCCAAGGGTTAAATGACCTGCCCAAGGTCACAGCCTAGCAGGTGATTGAATCAGTACTCTCACTCAGATGTCATTGTGCAGGTGGCTGGTATTACTGAGAAACAGCAGTGTAACATCTGCCAAAGCATCGCTGTCATCATTAGAATAATGATTTAGGCTCATTTCCTCCATTGGTATTATTTTAAACATTCAAGGAAAAATACTACAAATTTTGTTCCATCCTCAACCTTTTCAGAATGTCCTATAAGGCAGAACACCTTGAGATTATTTGATGTTTTTTCCCCAGGCTTTTAGTCTTCAATGTTTTCTTTTGCCTGGGTAGATCATGTTGAAGGCAGAGCCTAGAACATCATTATGGATTGTTTGCTATGATCTTTGTTTAAAATGAGAAACATCCTTATGAAAAGAAATAGCCGAAAGCATTATACAAAATTACCAAGCCATTCTATCAAGATAATTTTGAATTTTTCAGACAGCATAATTGAGGAAAATGCAGTAATGTTATTAGGGTATACAACTATCACTTCTTTGGACAGCATAATAGCAAACACCATTTCAAAAGAAAAGAAAATTTCCAAGGCAGCATTATACTCACAGAATATTTAAGGCAGTCATGAAGGCTGAAAATATTAGATATGACCACATTTGACAGTGGAACTAGAACACAGACTACAAAAGCCTTTAAGCTTGACAGCCTTTGGCAAGGCTGAAGATGTGAGGTTTTTTATGCATCTTCTGGGCAAAGAATGGAATGTAAGGTATGCTGCCTGCAGAACCTTTGCTGCAGAGGATGCTTCAAGATGCCCCAGCCACCACAGAGAGCACTTGAGCAAGGTCAAGCTTCTGGAATAGTGGTTCTCAACCTTCCTGATGATGAGACCCTTTAATATAGTGCCTCATATTGTGGTGACCCCTAGCCAGAAGATTATTTAATTGCTACTTTATAACTATAGTTTTACCACTGTTATTACTTGTAATGTACATATCTCATATGTAGGATATCTGATATGCACACCTTGTGAAAGGGTTGTTCAACCCCTCAAAGGAGTCATAACCTACAGGTTGAAAGCTCTGCTATTCTTGAAGAAAGAGTGTGAGCTAAGGGGACATTTCCGTGTGGTTTCTTGGATTAAAGCAAAGGGCTGAAAGATGATAGGCCCTTGGACTTTTCTGGGAAGAGATTGGTAAAAATAAGATTTGTGCTCCAGTACCCTCCATGTAGAGGAGTACAGGGCAGGCTGCAGGGGCCAGCTAGCTGGCTAATTAAAGCCTAGGGATGGAAATGGTTGGAACTAAGAGTCTAATTGGGAATGGATGTGTAGAGATAGATGCCACTGAAGTACTGGTTAGTGTTTGGGTGTATAGACATAGAGAGGGCTTGGAATGAGTATTTATTGGTAGTATGTGTGTAAAGAGGGAAATCACCTGGGCTGAAGTTCTAGCTAATAGTGAGTGTGTTACATAACAAAAAAGTGAGTTGGGATTTAGGTTTTTTATGAACATAGGGTTGGAAAATTTAACTTTGTACCCTCCTATTCTTGTCCTGTAGCCTTATTTGCTGTAGGATCACTGTCCTTACAGGGCTCAATTAAAAATGTGTTAGCATATATTAATTATATATAATGGATTTCATTAGGACGTCTCCCACTGTCCCTTTCTTCCCACTCTTCTTCCCATTGTCATGTTTTCTCTTTTTATTTTTTCCCTCTTAGCAGGCTTTCTTAGACCAATAGCCCCCAAATCATAACACAGAAATGCATTATTAATTATGAATGTTTGGCCTTAGCTTAGGCTTACTTATAGCTAGCTATTTATTTTTAAATTAACTCACCCCTTTCTTTTAATCTACGTGATGCCCTGAAGCTTGCTCACCTCATTTATGTACTGTTCATCTTGCTTTCCTGCTTCCTTCATGTTTGGCTGGCCCAGCCCTGGCTGGCTTTCCTTTTCTCTCTGCCCATAAACTCCACTAATCTCCTGCCTAGCTATTGGTTGTTTAGCTTTTTTTATTAGACCAATCAGGTGCCTTAGGTAGGCAAGGTGAAACAGCAACACATCTTTACATAGTTAAACAATTATTCTGTCACATAGACAAATGCAACACATATTTACATAGTTAAACAGATATTCTATTCCACAACATTTCCCCCTTTTTGACTACATAAAAAAGGTTTTAGCTTTAACTTAGTAAAACTATATACAACAAAAGCAATTATCAAGTAAGAATTGCATTTACAATATTCAGCTCATTTATATTCTATTTAGTATATAATAAAACCCAGAGCCAGATATTGAGGAAAAGCTGAAATATCAGAGATGGGAACAAACCACAGCCAATTCTTACACAGCCAACTCCTCACGCTAAACAGGGTAAGTCCTGTCTCCACAAGTCCCTAGACTGACTGGGCACATAGGCAAAACCAGCAAACTTTTGCCTTTTCCTGCCTTATATTTCTTTCCCCATTCAACTATTTTACTTCCTCATTCAACATTCCTCTTGGCTTTCTTTGGTTGGCTCTCTTTGACCTTGAACTCAGAAGATCCAGAGGACTTCTGCTTCCCAAGTGCTGGGATTAAATACATAAATCACCACTCCCTGACCATCATGGCTTGGCTCTGTCCTCTGATACTTCAGAATGTTTTTATTGAATATACCACCATACATTTATATTTGGCAAATTCAGAGAAAATACTTCATTATTTATCTTTTCATGCCGAGTCCAAAGTTTTGTACCTAATATACCTTCTATCATAACTAGGGAAAACTGTAATTATAACTTTCTAGTCTTTGACTCCATTACAGACCCCAGAAGAATATAATATTACCTGAATTAACAGGAAGTGCAGTGCAAACCACTTACAAAACTATAGAAATAACAGAAATAACTTTGGATAGCCACCCGAGGTTCTTTTGCAACATGGGGCATCATCTTCAGTCCACAGGCCTAGAATCTCTGGAAGACATTTTTATAAAGCAGAAATTTTGAAGGACTGTCCCACTTGTCTTGGCAAAGTTCAGCTGTTGCTCTTTTGTGTTCTGCTTGTCCAGTTTGGACTGTCAGCAGTTAAGGAAAGGACAGTTTCTTACCCAAATGGCTAGCTTTGCCACAAAGAAAGCACACTCCATATGGAGGTTCTTCAATGCCTATCATTCTTTTATGAAGTAGAAGGATTCTACCAGGAGCAGAAATGTCTCACTGTCATGAAAAGCCTTAGGTTATTAAACACATTAAATGCTATATTCTGTAGGTTTGAAGCATTTGTAGATCACCTATCTATCATATATCTGTTTAACCTTGAAAACATACCTAATATGACTACAAATTTGCTTATTATAGATGACTAACTAAACTGCATTTCTTAATTATACATTACATTTTAAAATGAGCTGTATAAGCACAATACCCCAAACAAGAGTAGACACATACATACAGTATAATTTTAATTTGTATCAATAAATCAAAACCTATACCAATGTAAAATATTTAAGGTTAATAGTTATCTTTTTTTCCTATATTGGTATATCCCCCCCTAAATCATGACAAACATTCATAATCCACTGAATGACCAAATATTACTCACTCCACCTCTTGGGAATGTGGGTGTTGTGTTCTCTAGATTGCTTCCTGTTGTCAAGGGCACAAGGGTACAATGGCATCTTTATGGAACACAGAAAATTGAGATAATGGTCAAGTCCTTGGAAAACTAGTTATATCATTTCTTGTCCAGTCTCAGAACTCTTCCCATGCAGAGGGATAAGTATGTGCATCACTTGTCTTGTAGTTTTTCTTATTATTTTTCATTATATCTGTAACCAAGATTTTCAGGAGCTCTCCCCTGATCAAACCCGATTTCTATTAACTTTGAAGAAATTCATAGTCTTTTGTTTCCTATGAAAACAAAAGCATAACCTCTCCCCCAACACAATACATTTTCTGCATTTCATTTTAAAGTTAAGATATCCCCAAAGTATCTAGACTAGTTTAATTAGGCAGTCCCTTTTATAATCGAATGTCTTTCAGCAGCTGTCATTTGCTCATCAGAATTCAAAAAAGTCAATGTCAACACAATACCATACAGGATTCACAGTCCCTGTGTATTTCCCGTCTTTATGTGGCTTTTTTCTTTTATATTGTTTTAGTCTCTCTTTAAAGGTTTTGTTATTTTTAATATATTTAGTATTTAGTTTTTCTTATGGCTGTTTATACCCATTTTTTTTTCTTTCTTAAGTGCCTATGTACATTTTAAAATGCACTGTAACCTATTTAGAGGTATTTTGGTCTGGACCTGCTTTACTATGCAGTTGTAGCATCCTCCAACCATATGAGGCAAATCTTAAATAGCTGCACACCTATGTGCTGGTGGCTGGCTCTGACCTACTTGGGTCCATGAGAGCCAAGCTCTATACCCTGTAAGCCTAGTTGAGAGCATCATTTAACTGGAGCTGTATTTAACCTCCTGCACTGTGGCAGGCACTTTTCAGTTAGCTTCTTGTTTCTACTTAATGTGCTGGCTGTTCAAATGCTAGCCGTACAGCAGAGTTGTGCCTCTGTATGCTATGAGCACCAGGCTACTAGGAAGCTGTGTCAGGGATTTTGTTTTTGCTTTCAGCTTTCTCAGGTCCTGTGTAGAAATACGTGCCCTGCATTGGAGTCCAAATGTAGCAGGCCTGCCTGCGCCCAAACCATGACACAGAGACTTATGAATGATTAGCCTTAGCTTAGATTTGTTTCTAGTTAACTTTTCTAAAAATTTAATTCATTTCAATTAATCTATGTACTGCCCTGAGGCTTGTTTACCTCATCTACATACTGTCCATCCTGCTTTTCAGCTTCTTCCGAGTCTGGCTGGCTGGCTCCTGGCTGGCTCTCCTTTTCTCTCTGCACACCAGCTCCACCTGTCCCTCCTCTGCCTAGCTATTGGCTGTTCAGCTTTTTTATTAGACCAATCAGGTAAGGTGAAACAGCAGTACACATTTACATAATTAAACAAATGCAACACATTTTTATTTTTATTTTTTTAAAAAAGATTTATTTATTTTTATGTATACAGTACAGTGTACCAGATGTCATTATAGATGCTTGTGAGCTACCATGTGGTTGCTGGGAATTGAACTCAGGATCTCTGGAAGAACAGACAGTGCTCTTAACCTCTGAGCCATCTCTCCAGCCCCCAACACATTTTTATATAGTTAAAGAAATATTCTATTCCACAACATTCTCCCCTCCCCTTCTTCCCTTACAGGAGCATGGGTGAGGGATTATCTTTTAGGAGCACCTTATCAGTAGCCACACAACTGAAGAAAATATCCCTTCTTTCTCTAGCTATCATTAACTATATTACAATTTCAGAGATTGATTGATAATTCACTCTCCCTTTGTGAGAGAATATTGACAGGCCCAATCTTGTGCAGATCTTGTGCTGACATTCTAGCCACTGAGTGCTGAAGAATGCAATGACCAGATCATGCCCTGCAGAAAGCATTACACAGTAGGTTTTCCAGCTCTTCCATTCTTTTCATATTCTCTACATGATATTATGTGAGCTATACAAGGGTTATAGAGGTTCATTTTAGGAATCAGCTTTCAACAATCAGTTCCTCTCAGTACTCTGATTATTGATGAATCTCTGCAGTAACTGCTGTCTATTGCAAAAACAAACCTCCAGCCAATGCTGGCATAGCACTGTAGTGGGATTATGCTGGTAATGTTGTAAATATTTGTCCCGCCTACTAGTTTAATAAAAAGCTGATTGGTCAAAGACAAACAGGAAGTATGGGTGGGGCTATCAGGCTAAGAAAACTCAGGAACATCTCAGAGCAGACACAGATGCCAGAGAGCCACCAGAGAGAGTCGCCACAGGTAGGAGGAGATGGCAGCAGACACAGAAGAAAGAAGCTGAAATGCTGCTATGAGAAAAGGTATCGAGCCACGCGGCTGAACAAGATGGGTTAGTTCAGATGAAGGAGCTAACAAGTTATATGCCTGGATCCTTGGTCAATCAGTATAAAAATAATATATGCCTATGTGTGATTTTTAGAGGCTAAGCGGGGCCAAGAGTGAGAACCTCTGGTCTAGCCCAGAAAGTCTGAGCCAGAACCTTTTTACAACGTATGGATATACATAAAAATATTTATAAGACACTTTGACAGCAGCGTCTTGCAGATGAAACAACAGTAGCAGGTTCTCCCTCAGGTCTGTGACTTTCCCAACCAGATGCTTAGACCAGGCTTACTCTACCATATATCCCTCCACACACACAAATGAGGCAGTTTTCAAGTCCAATCAGAAAGCATTTAGTTTCCCCCATAATACCCCTGCCACTATTGTATCCAGAGGCCTTCTTGCCTAGCTGACTTGTGGGATCTACAAGGAAGCAAGATTGGTAAGACTTTTCCTCTAGTAGTCTGTGTAGCAGTTTCTGGCACTATGAAGACTGGTCAGCAGGCAGGCTTGATCTTTTTCTATGTCTTGCCACCAATGTGTGGTGTCTTCAGCGATAGACTTAGCAGTCTACACAGCACCAACAGCAGTGGCAATAGTTTGCATTGTTGTGGGAGTCTCAGGAGCCACACTGACCCATAGCTCATAGGGGGGTGGCTCACTGCTTTTCACGAGCAGGTCTTTAGCTCTTCCCCAGACTCTTTCCTAAGAATCACTCCCACCTTTGCACAGGCCTGTGGCATGTCTGTGGGAGATCATCTTAAGTCAATTGCTAATAGAAAGACCCAGGCCACACACCGTGGGTGGCGTTGCTCCCTAGGTAGGGGTAGGGGTTGTGAACTGTAAGAGTGGAGAAATGACATTGTGCAGTAAGCAAGCAAGCAGGTGAGCATGCTCGCATTCATTTCTTTCTGCACTTGGCTGTGAATGTGATGTAGCTCTGCTACTGCCTGTGACTTCCTGAAACAATGGGCACGTGATTGTGAGTTAAAATAAACCATGTCTCCTGAAAGCTGTTCTTTGTCAGGATATTTTATCATAACAACAGAAACAAAATTAGAACAGATGGGATACTTAAATAAGGAGAAATTCTTCCTTAACAGATATTTGAACAATTTATTTAGCAAATGCAGGAAAAAAACTTGATTTTTTTTTCCTCTTTACGTGTTCAAAAATTAAAAACGAAATCCTTCATCTTTTCCAATGGTGACTGAGAGCCTCTTTATCTCATGATTATTATGAACCCACACTTTAATGCCAGTTAGCACTTTTCTGATATTCAGAAAGGCTCACCCTCCCTTGCTCTTCAGTGTCCCTTCTCTTGGCTGGTCACTCCTTTGAATGTCCCCTGATGTGTGTATTGGCTGTCCTGCTCTGAGGATCAGTCATGTTGTCAAAGAGCCCTCATTCCTTTTAGAAGGAGGTGGTGTTTTATGGTCACAGTCTCCATGGAGGGGTGTCACTGCTCCTGGGGAGCATTGTCTAGGCCTTCTTAGTGGACAGCACTACATATAATTTTTTAAAGGATAAAATACCTCCTGGGTCCTAATGATATAGCTCTCTTGTATGCCCTTTATCCCATGAGTGTTGAGTCCCCTTGAACTGAACTCACAGGCAACTGTGGCTGCCATGTGTGTGCTGGGGATTGAACCCAGGTCCTCTGGAAAGCAATCAGTGCTCTTAATTACCGAGCCATCTCTCCAGCCCCATCTTAATTAAAGCTAAATAACTACTTTTTTATGCAATAATACACAGCCATAGAATACAGCAGCAACTCAAGTCAAGACAGTTTAAAATGCTTCCATACTCTTTGGGAGGATCAGTGGATTTCACTTCAGCAACTTGTTTAACCAAGTCATTTGAGATCATTTCTCTGCATGGTTAGATCACTCTCCATGTACTTGGTTAGATCACCCACCATGTACTTACTGAGTGCATTAGTTTCATGTCACTTTTACTTTGAGGAAGTTATTTTAAAACTTACATTTATAATGATGTTGAATGATTATTATATATAATATATATATTTCTCCAGATTTCAATTTGTATAACCAACAGTTGTATTAAAAGAAGTCTGACTTACAGCTCATCTCCTTACCCTGGTCCCTCCCTTATGGGTGACTCTTTTTAGTTAGAGTATATCTTTTCACTATGTAAGTCTGTCAGCCCCCATTTTCTCTGCTTTGGAGAATTCTCTATAGAGTTGGATTGTGATTAGCAGTTAGGGTGAAACAGGCAGTATTTTTTGAAATGTTGGATGTAAGATGTGAGAATAGGATCAAGGCTGATAACTAGTGGCATGTACTGATTGATTGAGAGGGTGCAAACGACCTGGCCTGCCTCTTCATTCTTACAGTCTCCATTCATTTGCCCTTGTCCTTGGGAGCCCTTTGCTGAGCTCCTCTGTGCACACCATTGGCCTTCCTACAAGGCATTATGCACCCTTTTTTTTGTTGTTGTTATATTTCTCAGCCAATAAACTATGCAAAGCCTGAAGGTAGCAACCATGCTTTTTTTTTCTGTTTTCCCACTGCCTACTGAAGAGCCTTCCACATGGAAGGGGCTCAGGATACACACAAATGAATAGCAGGCAGGCACAACAGTGGGTTCTTTTGCTTTGTGTGTGTGTGTGCGTGCGCGCGTGCGTGCATGTGCAGGTGCATGTATATATGGATATGGAGGCCAATGATCATGCCATTCTTCAGGAAACATCCACTTTTTTGAGACAGGGTTTGTGTTAGTTAAATTTTCTATTGTTGTAAAGAGACACCATGACCACAACAACTCTTACAAAGGAAAACATTTAATCCTGGCTGGCTTACAGTTTGCAGGTCCATAGTCTTCATGGTAGAAAGCATCACAACACACAGGCAGACATGATGCTGGAAGAAGTAGTTAAGATTTCTACACCTGGATCAGCAGAAAGAGAGTGAGACACACTGAGCCTAGCTTAAGCATCTGAAACCTCAAAGTCTTCCCCTAGTGACACACTTCCTCCAGCAAGGCCACGTCTACTCCAAGGCCACACCTCCTAATACTGTCACTCCCTATGGATCTATGTCAACCATTTTCTTTCAACTCACCACAGGGTCTCTCATTAGCTTGGTGCTTTTTCAGCAGGCTAGCCTCCTGTTTCCACTTCTCCAGAACTGGTATTACATGACCGTGCCACCACACATGGCCTTTTTCATATGGGCTTTAGGGATGGAGCTCAGCTCTTGGCGCTACAGGGCAATTCCCTTACCCACTGAGATACCTCTTCTCAGTCCACATTGACATGCACTTATCTCTGATCCACAGAATAGCTCCATGAGATAGATAGTGTTATTCTTATCTTTCAGGCCATGTAAGAAGGTCTATGTAATTTATCTAAAGGAAACAGCTAACTGAAATGAGAAACAGACACATGTTCCCATCCCTAACTCAGAAACAATCCCCAACTGATAATCACTTGCAAATAAAAATTTAGTTTCCTTCAAGGGAATCTCACTAAGGATGTAGGCCATATGTCCAACAATAGATGGCCAACAGAAAACAAACCCAGTGTCATCTTTAGAAGCTCCTTGTCTTATACTGTCATATCAGAGTTTTTCATTAAAATTATTTTTATTATATATAATATTAAGTATATGTTTTATATATATTATTCTCTCTTTTTACCCTACAGGTCCTTTGCATATATGTTATGGCTGCAAGTTCAGTGTTCTTATGGGATTCCTGATTCTTTTGAGCAGTTTTCCTTCTGTTTTGTCCAATTCCATTGTGTTAGTTTTTATCTTAAACTTATTTTATGTTATTATTATTGTCATCATCCCTTAGAAGTCTGTTTGTTTTCTACTGAGAGACAGAAAGTGGGTGGATCTGGATGGTAGAGGAGGTGGGGGAGGCCCTGGGAGGGACAGAGGGAGGAGAAACTGTGATCAGGCTATTTCTCTTCTTCTTTTTTTTTTTTAACAGCCACCAGTGACTTCTTTTTTATTTATTTATTTATTTATTTATTTGCCTTGGTGTTTGCCTGGAACTGGAACTACAGACAGTTGTTAGCTGCCATGTGGGTGCTGGGAATCGAACCCGGGTCCTCTGGAAGAGCAGATGGTGCTCTTAACCGCTGAGCCATCTCTCCAGCCCCTCTTTTTTTTTTTTTTAAATTTCTTTTTTAGGTACACAGCATTCTAGCTGCATTGACTGCAGGCCAGAAGAGGGCGCCAGTTCTCATTACAGATGGTTGTGAGCCATCATGTGGTTGTTGGGAATTGAACTCAGGACCTCTGGAAGAACAGTCAGTGCTCTTAACCTCTGAGCCATCTCTCCAGCCCGGGAAATCCTATTTTCAAAAAAAGTGGAGAGGAAGAAACAGCTAGCACAGTCTAAACTGAAGTTTGGGCACACAGTGCCTGATGCCCAGGCTGCTCAGCCCTGACTGCTTCCCATGTATCCTCATTCAAGGGGTTGGGTAGGGTGGTGCACACTTACCTGTCCTACCCCTGAGTGCACACTCTGTATACTCTGTGTACACACATCCTGCCCATCTTCCAGCAATTACAGGATACATGTCTGTGGTTAAAGGTTATAAACAGGGCCATTGGGAAGAGGACAGTCAGCAGGCAGTCAGCTGAGGTCAATGCCAAGTACAGAGAAAGGACAGAAGCATTTGCAGCTGGCCAACTCATTATATAATAGTCACCAGGGCTTCCAGAGCAGAGAGAACAAAACCCACGATGAACCATGAACGTTCTTATTCTACAGACAGTGCTTCCATTAGTGGCAATTCCAGCCAAGCCCCACACACTCTGGTGATGTTCT
Organism: Sigmodon hispidus; assembly: GCA_004025045.1. NCBI lineage: Eukaryota > Metazoa > Chordata > Mammalia > Rodentia > Cricetidae > Sigmodon > Sigmodon hispidus. The sequence goes on from PVIH01000930.1 coordinate 128,670, forward strand.
CATCCATACTCGCTGTGTAGTTGATTATGTCACATGTTTCGTTGAGTTACAGAGTTGACGATTTACAGGGTGACTGAGCATTAGGGAGATCATAGTGAGCAGATAGCTCTATTCCCTCATCCATCCAAGAAGTCATTTACTGCAGGGTACCTTGGCATTTGGGGTTTAGATTTGTGTATTACTCTCATGGATAAGAGGGTGGGTACCCCTAGTGTCTGGATTAAGGCCTGGGAGGGGTGGGCAGGAGGCTGGGGCTGCATTGTTGTGCTGATCCTGTGCTACCTAGTGAGGCCAGCCTTCTTTCAGAATAGCCATGGTGGCTGGGGAAGGGGGAGATGGATACCTCTAGGACACAGCCATTCCTGCTATGTGATTCATCTTGTGCAGTCTTCTCTGCAGCCATCCATTATAGCTAAGGACTCTAGTGAGGCCTGTTAACGTCTGTCTCTGCCAAACAGTATGATAGCAAGAGGGGGTGTGGCTTTAGAGCTGGGCAGTCCTGGGTCTGTTCTGACCTTGTATTTCTTAGCTGTATGACCTATTCTCTAATTATTTAACTTTACTAAACCTCAGTTTCCTCCTCCTCTCCTATATCAGATGTGAGAAGATCTGCCTCAGCAGGGTGTTATAAGGATTAAATGTGATTTAAGGAGCGCTGAGTAAATGGTCGTTTCTCTGTAGCTCTTCCTTGCTCACACTCCACTTAGGGCTGACTTTCCTTGGTAAAGGGAAGATAACAGAGTTGAGGCTGTATAATCATGCTTCCCTGGTCAGCAGACATTGCTCTAATTAAGAAAACATATGGACACACACACATCTTATTTTGAAACAAAATTTTACTTTGTAGTTCAGGTTGGCCTTGAACTTACTCTGTAGCCTCAACTGAAATCTTTTTGCCTCAGTGCAAACTCTCCCTCCCTCATTCCATGTTTAGCTGGAATTCTAGTTACTTGGATACAATGGCCTGGCTTCATCACAGTCAAGCTGTTTGACCCTTGATCTTGGCAACTCCTTCATCCTTTGCAGGTCTCAGCGAAGATAGGCTCTATTTTGTCTCATCTTCACACCTGTAAATTAGGACCAATATGACCTTTGCTCCCAAGCCTTTGAAAGGGCAGAGAAAGATGCTGTGCGCATGGCTTCTAATCCTATCTGACACTTAGTGGGAGCCCAGGGAAGGTTAACATCCCCAGGACCACCATGCTTGGCTGTGCACAGTTATATTCACACATAGGCTTGGTCCAGGCATTGAGGAGAACTGATGCTGAATGTCAGGGCTGAGTCACCCTCACCCAGTGTGCACAAAGGTTCTGTAGAAACCTGGCTTTCTCTTGTTGAAGGATACCAAGCCTTACAAAGCGCTTGGCAACCCATCGTTGCACCTCTTTGCAGAGGACATTCTGTGCGAAATGGCTTTCGACCTTGCTTGCTGTCTACCTTTTACCCAGACCCCTGTTGTGGTTGTCAGTGCTGGCCTTTGAAATCTCAGAGCCTGTGAATCCTGGTCATGTAGCCTGGGATCTAAAAGACACAGAGGGAGAGCAGATTGCTCTAATGACTTAGGAATTTTTTCAGTTACAACCACCTTCCTTTGAGGTGGCTTTGACCTTGGGTTTGTCAGTGAGAATGTGCTTTTTTACCTCAAAGAGATTTGACAGTGAGCAGTTTCCAAAGCCTGCTTGAGGGGAGAGCAAGATGTACATTGTGGCTTGCTCTCTGGGTCCTTGCTGTTACCATCCTGTGCTCTGCTGCCACACAGACAACGTTGATGCTTGCATGGGTAAACATCAGACTGAAAGTAAATAGAAGTAGATCCTAATGACAATGTACTCTCCACGTGTATGTATGTGCAAGCACACACAGAGTAAGCCTAGGCACCTCAAGGAAACTTATTAGGAAAAACTTCCTGCCCTACCCTTTACCTCTTTTTGAATCCAAAGAAAAGGATATGATTAGAAGCCTCCCCCAACCCCATTTTCTTCTCCTGTCCATTAAAGTTCCAGCTGGTGGTTTTCATTAATTGTGTTTTCCTTTCCAGCCACTGCTGCTCAGCAGCTCCCCCTGCTGGGTGTCTGGTCTGGAAACTATTCTTAGATCACTCATAGGGCAAACATCAGGGTGTATCTGCTTCTCCACTTGCCCTCAGACCTTTCCGTTGCCTATTTCCCTTTGTGTTTTAGGCTTTTAACAAGCACACAAGAAGAAATAATGCCACAAGGAGAACACAGGCTTTAGAGTGAGACAGACATGAGAAGAATCTTGGTTATGTGTCTTGGATTTCTGTTTCATGTCCCATTAGCTAGGGAGTAAATATTTGTGCTCCCTGACACAAAAGTTGTATGTTGAAATTGATAGGATGTGGGGATGGGACATTTGGAAGCTGATTGGATCATGACAGCAAAGCTTTGGAATTAGTTCCTTGGGGCTGGAGATGGCTCAGTGGTTAAGAGCCCTGGCTGCTCTTCCCAGATCCTGGGTTCAATTATCTGCATCCATATAATGGCTCATCTGGAACTCCAATCCTAGGGAATCAGATTTCCCCTTCTGGCCTTTGAGGGCACGGCATACTTGTGGTATACAGACACAGATATAGGTGAAACACCCACACACATAAAAAAACTAAACTTATATTTTTAAAGAACGATACTCTAGAAGACTTATTTGTTGTGTGAGGACATGGGGAAAAGGCCCTTACTATGCCAATATGCACTCACTTGATCTTAGACTTCCCAGCCTCCAGAACCGAGAGGAATAGAATTCTGTTGTTGGTAAGCCACCAAGTTTATGGCATTTTGTTATAGCAGTTCAAATAGGCAAAGACAGGTCCTCAGTTTACTGTTCTATATAAGATAATGGCAAAATTCCACCTGAGACTGTAATGGATGATGGTCTGTGCCCACATTCTCTACAGCCACTGTAGAGAATGTGGCTATTACACAATGGCCAATATTGTTGGTACACAGTTATACTTCAGCATGATTGCAGTTGGTCTGAATATGAATTGAAGGAAAGGAAGAGGGCTCAGTTGATAGGCCACCTGCCATGTAAACACAAGGACTTGAGTTCAGATCCCCAGCTTCTATATAAAAGCCAGGCACAGTGTCAGCATCTGCAACCCTCTGCAAGATGTGTGACAGGGAAATCCTCAGAGCCAGTCAATAAGCTTCATTGTAGTCAGAAAATTTTTGACCTGGATGCCTTTTTATATACTATAAATATACTTTATTTTTTTTTTTTTTTTTTTTTTAAAAAAAAACCTTTATTTTATTTATTTATTTATTTGCCTTGAACTGGAACTACAGACAGTTGTTAGCTGCCATGTGGGTGCTGGGAATCGAACCTGGGTCCTCTGGAAGAGCAGACAGTGCTCTTAACAGCTGAGCCATCTCTCCAGCCCCATAAATATACTTTATTACCATTTATTAATTAAAAACCTATTTGAGCCTATGGAAAAACAACTTAAAGACAAACAAAAAAACTAAACAAAAATAAAAAAGACAAAGTCAAAAAACACTACAGACTGCCACCCCCCAAAAAATAATAAAATACAAATAAAGCCATAAACACACATGACAATACATAGATTAATAGAAATGGGTTGAATTAAGTCATATAAGCTAGTTGTTAATAAGCCTAAGCCATAGGCCAAAGTATTTATAATTAATATAAGCCTCTAAATAATTATTTTATAAGCAGCTACAAAACCATAAATAAGAGAGATTTGTCTGGGCCAAGGGGCCAGATGAGACAAAACAAAAAAACAAGAGCAAAAACAAAAAACCACAAACCCCAAACTAAAAAATGCTTCCGGCTACACTTGATGCTCAGTGATGGATCCTGTTTGTAAGGCGGGGCTGGTGAGCCAGCTTAGCAGGCAAAGGTGTCTGCCACCAAGCCTGGTGACTTGTTGGGTCTCCAGGCCCCACAGGGTAGAAGGAGAGAACGGGGTTTTCCAAGTTGTCTCCTACCATCTACATATGCGCGGTAACACACACATGCCCATCTCACAGAAACAGACAAACAAATAAGTGCAATAAAAATGAACAATAGTGGAGAGTGATGGGAAAGATACCTAATGTCACCTCTGGCCTTCAAGTTCAAGTGTATGCAGTTGCCCATGTACCCTACACATGTGCCCATTCCCATACAAACATGTACATACACCAAAGGCACATATACACTCATGAAAGAAAGAAGGAAAAAAGAAAAAAAAGAGAAAGGGAGGGAGGGAGGGAGGAAGGGAGGAAGGAGAGGAGGGAGGAAGGGAGGGAAGGAAAGGTGAGTTGGAGCTTTTGGTTCCTTGACAGGTTCAGTTCGATTTCATCTTTCTTTAGCCCCCTCATTCCGGGGAGCGTTGTGCTGAATGCTTTATCCACATCACATCCCCACTCAGCCTTCTGTTCATTCTCAAGTTTGCCTGAAAGCCTTCAGCAGAGTCGTCTCCAAACCCTTCCCAATGGTTCCAAACACTGTCTCCTTGGATGGCCAGTTTGGCCCTGGAGCCTCTTGGGGCTGGACACCTCTAAGTTTCCCAGGCTCAGCTTTCATGCCTCTGATACATGTTCAAAGTGCCCAATTGTGAGAAGAAATACCGTGATGTCTGGGATTCGGGACATGCTTTAGACAACATCTTATAATGTAATTCATCCCTAGAAAGCCTCAGCCTTCACTCACTTCTCTGTATTGGCACATGTGTCTTTGACCCAAAACCAGACACAAGCTCATGGGCAGACTGCAGGAAACAGGAGAGACATATTGGCATCAAGTCAAATGTCCAGCAAAGACAAATGAAGCCTTGAACTCAGGGAGGTGCTGGGTGGAACTGATTTTCCTATTCTATTGGTGGCATCATTTTTTTTTTTGTAGCCAATCAGGGTACAGCTTATAACAGAAAAGGCCGCATAAGTCTTTCCCCCATTAAAAAAAAGTGAAGATGGGGTGGTAATAGCCACATCTTTTGAGCACTTTGTATCTCTGTCTCTCTGTCCCTCTGTCTCTATCTCTCTCTGTCTCTGTCTCCTCTTGTTTCTCCTCTGTGTGTGTGTGTTTCATTCTTTTAATACTGTTACCTCAAAACAAAGGTTCAGAGAGGTTACATCACATGGTTGAGTACATAGAAAACAGAGTGTTCAGGTGATGGTGATGGTCCCTTCAGAGGGACTTCAGACTATCTGATGGTTGGCTAGCTAGCCTGCCAGGGACGTCCTCAATTACCCATCTCACTCTGTGGGTCTTGGTATTTGGCTTGTGATTGGCACATGTCAGTTATCTTGACAAAGGTGAAGAAAACCGGTTTCAAAAATTTTAATTCAGATGTCAGCTCTATGCCTGGAATTCAGTTAAGGCCATGATTTCCAATTAACGGACCTTCATGTCAAGATTGAGGTCATGCCGTTAATCTTGCTTTTATTTTAGGATTTCCACTGTCATGATTTACAGCAAGGCTCTGCCTTGTCAGGGCTATTCGAGCCAGACATCTTTCTAGGGATGAATTACATTGTAAGATGTCTCTAGCTCATCATTGTAAGATGAGCTGGCTGACAGTAACATGCTCCATTCTTGATTGGTAAGGGGGCTGGAAGGATGAGGCACACAGGAGGATCCCTTCTTGAAGACCATTTCCTGAGTGTGTGGTCTCCTACTTCTCAAATCCATACCACAGATAAAGTCCCTCCCTCCCTCCTTCCCCCCTCTTTGCTCTCTGATGTTGGTCCCCCCTCTTCAATACAGGGTCTCACTTTCAATTTCTCAATGTTACCAGGTTCTCCAGTGCTTGGCTAGCTGCTGTGTACTACCAAGCCCAGCTGGTCTAGACCGGCTTAATCATTCTGTCCTTGTAGCAAATACCTTTTGCCTTTTTCTGGTTTTCAGGGCGTTGCCATGGGAACCAGACTGTTTGGGGAAAGTGGCACACAGAATGTTATTTTTGCATGGGAGGGGCCTGGAGAGGAAATAGGAACCATCCTCTGGCCCAGCAGGTGAGGGTGTGTCATTCATTGGCTGCTGTGAGTTCAGGCCTGGTTAAGCACAGAAGCCCACCAGCCTGCTCACTGACTGAATTTACTCAGCAACTCCATATAGAGGAGAAGAGGTCACACTTATTAGTGTCTCCATAAACCACACCCATGCCAGAAGTTGGGCCACAGATAATGATAGTTTTCTTTGCCACTGAGGCCCATGAAATGGAACAGTAGCCAGTTATCTTAATTATTTTTTTTGTTACATTTAGTTATGTGTGTGGGTGCACATTTCATGGAGTGCATGCCTGGACAATTAGAAGTAGCTAGTGCTCACCTTCTCTCATTTGGATGGAACTCTGGTTGTCAGGCTCTGTAGCCAGTTCTTTTTGGAGTTAGGCAGCAGATTTTCTCTCAAGTGCTTGCTGTGGGGTTCTCCGTCTATAGATTCATCTTCTGACATCTCACCTTCCCTGTTTAGTCAGCATGTGGCTGTGCCCTCCTGAAGCTCTCTCAGCCACACTGGACATTTTTATGCATTGTGTGGTTTACTCCAGACTATTACTGGGGCTATTTCCATGTTTATCTGAGCATTAGATAAAAAAAAAAATACTGCCTTGAACTTTCCTTCAGATGCCTTTGGGTGGGATTCTGGCTTTTGAAATACACAGTCACAGATGTGCTATCCCCGTGGAAATTCTCTTGCCAGAACCATAACAACTTGCTCCGTGAACAGCTCTTTGGAAATCTGCTGGTCCCTGCATTTTTACCATTGGTGTGTGAGTGTGAGGACCAAGTTCTCTAAGCAATTCATAGAGAGTTTGATAAAATATTCACACTCTGCAGCTTGACTTCCAAGTTTTCTAGAGCCTAAGGGACCACTACTCACCCTTCTAGTTTAGGTCACCTTCTCTAAACACCCTCTTCATCCTCCCAATCCCTGTGAAAATAGCAAAGGGTGCTAGTGTATAACCCAGCATGTGATTTGCTGCCTCAGAAGTTCCGCCTGCTTCCTCATCTGTTCAGCAGGACCAGAACACCCACTCTTCAGGGTTGGCTGAGCTTGGCAGGGTCCCCAGTGTGATGATGATAGCAGGTGCTGTTATGATGGATCGATCTCACCTTGATTCACTGTTCTCTTGACTTTTGCTTGTATTCTGGGTTCAGCTTGAGAAGCTTCTCAGATTATCCCAACTCAGGCTGCAATCCAGATAGCCTCCCTTAGATACACTTCTCTTCTCTGTTCCTTTCTAGACTAATGTTTAGTGCATCCAGTTCTCAGAACATCCTGGAATAATCTAATGATGATGATGAAGCCCAGTGAGAAGCATTAGAGGAACAGTACTAACAATTATGTGCATGGGTGTATGTGCCATGGTGTACTTGTGGATGTCAGGGATACAGCCTTCCCTCTCCTTTTGAGACAGGACGTGTGTGTGTGTGTGTGTGTGTGTGTGTGTGTGTGTGTGTGTTGTTGTTGTTGTTGTTGTTGGCTTTTGCTTACACCAGGGCTAACTTGCCCATAAGTTCTGGAAACGGTCTTGTCTCCACCTCCCATTTTGTTGTAGGACCACTGTGGTTACAGATGCACACTCTGGCGCCCATCTTTATGTCAGTTCTGGGGATCTGAACTCAAGTTCTCACATGGCTGTGGCGAGTACTTTACCCATTCAGACATCTCCTCATCTTGATATTTTTTCTTTTGTTAGATAGGTCTCACGAGGTGGACCAGGCTGGCTTCAGACTCTCAGTCTTCTTGCTTTGATCTCCCTGAGTGTCCAGAGAACAGGCATGCACGGCCATGTTTGAGTACTAATAACTTTTAATACTAACTTTCATTGTTAAGTAGAAAAATTGGCATGCTCAAGGCAGTAGAATATAACTTCTATATATGTGATACAGGGCCCCTAAATATTTGTTTCTGCTTGGATATAAAAACACAGAACCAAGAGTGGAAGGGCGTATTGTTTCTAAGACACCAACAGAAAAAAAAAATTTCAAGTATTTATTTATTGTGTATACAGTACACAGATGTCATCATAGATGGTTGTGAGCCACCATATAGTTTCTGGGAACTGAACTCAGAACCTCTGGAAAAACAGTCAATGTTCTTAACTTCTGAGCCATCTCTCCAGCCCCCAACAGAAAAAATTTAAAGTAAAAATCTGGAGTTTAGCCAGGCATGGTAGCATAAGCCTTTAAGAGTCAAGAGAAGCTCTGTAAATTCTAGGCCAGTTTGGTCTACACAGAGAGATCCTGTCTCAATGAGCAAAACAAAACAAACAAAAATACCGAATCAAAACCAACCCCGAAGTTTATATCTCTAGCCTTGTACCTCCTTTTCCTCCTTTCATCTCCATGGTCACATATGCACACACATGTGTGCATGCTCACCTGTACTAACACAAGTGGAGGCGTGCTTAACTAGTTATACGCCCATCTCCAGAATACCCAAAATTTATACTGCACATGTACACAACCCCTCCTCTGATCTCATTAGCCTATGACTCTACATGATATTTTACTCTGGCTTGCCTCAAGCATCTGGGCATTTGCTCACTTCTCAGCACAGCATATACATACTTAACAGAGAAGGGCCAGGCAAGGCCAGTAGGATTATGGGAAATGAATGGCATTTTGTGCTGATTAGTGTGTTTGTTTGACTTGCCAGTCTGGGCTGTAGTAAAGGGTATGGCAAAAGGGACATGACCTTTAGAAGTAAAGCCATTTTGATCTCCCTGTTCTGCCTGAGACTTCACATTGGGCGATGTAGCTTCCTTATTATGCCATCAAATATTTCAGCCAGCCAAGGCTGACCCCAGGAAGTATGTATTGTTTTGAACTTTTGAAATTTGTAGAAGTCATGCCCTAGGATATGTAAACATTTGATAAGATAGTTTGTTCTTTTTCTTTACCATAGTTTGTAAATGTCAGGTAGGGTTATGTTGTTGGTTATTGTGGCTTGAACATTGGAGGTTTATTTAAAAACCTACAGCTAGAATTACCATATGACCATGATATGCTACTCTTGGTTTCTAAGCTAATGTATTACTGAGGTATCTATATACCTGTGTATAGAGCCACACTATTGAGAATAGCCAAGAGATGGAATCAGTCCATCAGCAAGAGAATGGATAAAGAAAATATGGTATACCTACATAATGGAATTTTTTTCAGCCATAAAGAAAATAAGGATCATGGTATCACCAAGAAAATGGATACAAATGGAAATCATAATGAGCAATAAAATAAGCCAGACTCTGGAAGACAACATACATAGACCCTAGCATTAAAATTACATATGTATGAGTAGGATTAATATGTGTGTATACATAGGCTATGAAAATAAAAGGTGACCATAAGAGGAGAGGAAGAGATCTTAAAGGGGGAAGGTCGGGAAAGAGAGTCAAGGGACATGAAAGCATGTTGTGAGCTAACTGGAGTAGGAAGGGAACCAGCCAGCATGAGGCAGGGACCCTGAAAAGTGATGAGTTAGAACAAAGCATGATGATGTATATGTATAAAAATGTCATAATTATTCCTCTCAGTCCCATATTAAACTTGAATTGGAAGATGTGAGTCTGGTCTCAAAATGGAGGGTCGTGATCCAAAGGAACCAGAACACTTGAGGAAGCTGTTTATTGGAGCTCTGGGCTTTGAAACCACAGATGATAGCTTAAGAGAACATTTTGAGAAATGGGGTACACTTACAGACTGTGATAATGAAGAATCCCCAAACAAAACGTTCCAGGGGCTTTGGTTTCGTCACCTACTCTTGTGTTGAAGAGGTGGATGCAGCAATGTGTGCTCGGCCACACAAGGTTGATGGGTGTGTGGTGGAACCAAAGAGAGCTGTTTCTGGAGAGGATTCTGTGAAGCCTGGTGCCCATTTAACAGTGAAGAAAATTTCTATTGGTGGTTTTAAAGAAGATGCAGAAGAATATAATCTGAGAGGCTACTTTGAAAAGTATGTCAAGAATGAAACCATAGAAGTTATGGAAGACAGGCAGAGTGAGAAAAAGTGAGAATTTGCTTTTGTGACTTTTGATAATCATGACACAGTTGATAAAATTGTCGTTCAGAAATACCACACTATTAATGGGCATAACTGTGACATGAAAATGGCCCTTTCTAAATGAGAGATGTAGTCTGCTGGATCACAGAGAGGTCATGGAGGTGGGTCTGGTAACTTAATGGGTCGTGGAGGAAACTTTGAAGGTAGTGGAGGTGATTTTGGTCATGGGGGAAACTTTGCTGGAAGAGGACACTGTGGTGGTGGAGGTGGAGACAGCAGAGGTGGTTATGGAGGTGGTGATGGTGGATATAATGGGTTTGGAGGTGATGCTGGCATCTGTGATGGTCCTGGTTACAGCAGTAGAGGAGGCTATGGTGGTGGTGGGCTTGGATATGGAAACCAAGGTGGTGGATATGGTGGTGGAGGAGGAAATTTTGGTGGAGGCAACTATGGTGGTGATGGAAACTATAATGACTTTGGAAATTATAGTGGACAACAAAAGTCAAATTATGGACTCATGAAATGGGGCAGTTTTGGTGGAAGAAGCTCAGGCAGTCCCTATGGTGGTGGCTGTGGATCTGGAGGTGGAAGTGTCGATATGGTAGCACAAGGTTTTTTTTGTTTTGTTTTTGTTTTTTCTTAAAAAAATATTAAAAAGAACAGCAGAAAAGTCTACAGTTCTTAGCAGGAAAGAGAGCCAGGAGTTGTCAGGAAAGCTGCAGGTTACTTTGAGACAGTCGTCCTAAATGCATTAGAGGAATTGTAACCCTAACCCTGACCCAATAAAGCCACCTTTCAAAATAAAAATTTACATAGACAAAAAGCCAATAGAAGTATTGAAATTTCATACTAAAATGATACTATTAATCCTACTAAGGAAAAAAGAGAAAAAGAATATAACGGGCAATGAGGATTCAGAGCAAGGGGAACACTCCTCCATTGTTGGTGAGAGTGTAAGCTTGTTCAGCCACTTTGAAATGCAATATGGCCGTTTCTCAGAAAATTGAGAATCAATCTCCCCAAGGACCCAGTAATACCACTTCTGGGTGTATACCATAAAGATGCACAGTCACACTCCAAAGGCATTAGCTCAACTATGTTATTAGCCCTGGAAACAACCTAGATGCCCCTCAACTGAAGAATGGATTAACCAACTGTGGTACATCTACACAATGGAGCAGCAGTAAGGAAAAATGATATCCTAAAATTTGCAGGCAAATGGATGGACTTGGAGAATATCCTTCTGAGCGAGGTATCACAAACTCAGAAAGATAAGCAGGGGATGTACTCACTCATTAGTGGACTCTAAACAAACAAATAAGAAAAAAGTCAAGCATGCCCAAGCTGCAAACCACAAGCACTGAACAGCTTGGGATCTGAAACACCCTGGACTGACTCCTTGAATCCCACTCCCCCTAGAGGAACACCTGACTCAGTCTTGAGGTTGGGGGAAGAAAACTGTATCTGCCAGGAGTGGAGGCTGAACTAAGCAATATTGGGACAGTGGGACCTTGGTGTTGCCTGCCGCCTGCAGGGGGGGGGGGACGACGACAGAGAATGACCTGATGTGTTGGGAGGAGGAAAGGACCTTGAATAAGGATATACAGGATAGAAAGTGTGACTTCTTTGTTCATAATAATAAAAGAAAGAAAGAAAGAAATTGCAAGACGCTAAGTTTACCTCTAACGACACTTGTAGTTGTTCTGTGTATAAATGGACTAAATGCTATTATTAAATGGCAGTGATTACTAGACCAGTGTTATGACTGAATCTAAAATGGCATCAAAGGCAATGTGCTGCAGGCTTGGCTGCTAGCTAAGGGATCAGGAGGGCTCTGATAACCACAGATTAACCCTATTGGAAGGTCATAGTAACCATGGAAATTGGAGGATAGTTGGAGGAAGTAAGTCACTGGTAACATGCCCCTAGAGACCATTATGCTCTCTCTGCCTTAGCGCAGGCTCTAAGGAAAGGAGCCAGCCGGACATAGACACAGTCTCTAAAACCATGATTCCAAATTAATCTTTCCTCCTTTGAATTATTTATGTTTTCTGCCAAACTGTATGTCGTCTGTAAGGAATGCAGTTTAGGTGCAAATCACAGTCAGCGAGGATCGTTCACATCTTTACGGTGATGGAAGTGCCACAGACCACACAAAGATGAGCTAGCAACTTTCTTCTGGAGAAGCCCTTAGCTGGGAATGGAAGTTGGGTTTTGGCAATCTTATGTTTGCTGAAAACAATTGTCTTTCAAAATGGATCAAGAGAAGAAAAAGAATTATGATAGGCACACATCATTTTGGAATTGTGATATATTTCCTGTTAAAACAAGTTCCCATCTGGTAACGCATCCCATAAGACTGAAAAACAGTTTTTAGCATTCCCCATTAGAAAACAAATTCCTAGGGCAGGTTCTCAATCTATGGCTCTGGCTGACCTTCAACTCACAACGCCCCTGCTCCAGCCTCTTGAGTGCTATCATGCTCAGCCTAAAGAGCTGTGTATAAAGACGTCTTTGCTATCTATAAAATTCTTGGTTGATAGTTTTCTGTCAAATTCTCATGCTATCTTTTTAAACTTCAATTGCTTCTGATTAAAAGTTCTTCATGTCATTGTTACTTTGTGTATCTCCTCCTCCTCGTCCTCCTCCTCCTCCTGTATTGGGTGCTAAGGTTGCCCCTTTATTCTTGGCTTCTGCGGTTTGATTCTGATGTTCCTAAGGTTGACTCTTTGTGTATTTATCTTGCCAGTCATTTGCTGAGTTTCCTTCTCTTTTTTCCTTCCCCTTCCCTCCATTCTTTTGATAGGATCTCTTCAGAGGGACCTTAGAGTTGACATTCTCTGGCCTCAGCTTCCTGGGTGCTGAGATTTTGGGCATGCATTCCCAGACCCAGCTATAATGACAGTTTTAAACCAAGGGTAATTTTACTTTTCTCGGGAACATTTGGCTTTGTCTGGAAGTATTCATGACTACATATTCTGGGACTTAGGGTTAAGAATGATATTGTGGGGCTGGAGAGATGGTGCAATGGTTAAGAACACTGACTGTACTTCCGGAGGACCTGCCTGAGTTCGATTCACAGCATCCACAAGGCAGCTAACAACTGTCTGTAATTCCAAGATCCAACACTCTTACACAGTTATACATGCAGGCAAAACACCAATTCACATAAAATAAAAATAAACATTAAAAAAAGAACGATATTGTGGCCTCTAGTTAGTAGAGGCCAAGAATGCTGCTGAAATTACAATGTTCAAGTCATCACAACAATGGGAAATCCTGCCCTCATGTCAGCAGAACTGGGTTCCAAGGTTGAGGAATTTGACCTTTTTGAGATAATGTCTCTCCATGTAGCCCAGGTAGACCTAAAATTCATGATCCTTCTGCCTTAGACTTCTAAGTGCCCAAGTATTGAGATTACAGGTATATGTCACCACCCTTTACCTAGAGAACTTCATTTAAATTAATTTTTTCTTTAACAAATTTTAGAAATACCAAAATTTTTCCTGCTTAATTTTTTTCTTTCTTTCATTTTTAACTTACATGGTAGTATAACTTGATGTTTTAATGTTTATTAATTTGTTCTTTTGTAGTTTACAGCCTTTGTTTTTGAGACAGGGCCTTTCTATGCAACCCAGATTAGCCTTGAACCCATGATCCTTTTAGCCAGGCCTAAGTCAAAGGTTCTCAACCTGTGGGTCATGACCCTTTTGAGACTGCATATCAGTTATTTACATTACAATTCATAATAATAAAAAGATGATAGTTATGATGCAGCAACAAAATAATTTTAGGGTGTGGGGGGTCATAGCAACATAAGGAACTGTATTAAAGGGTCTCAGCATTAGGAAGGCTGAGAACCATCGTTCTAAGAGCTGAGATTATAGGCATGTCCCACCACTACCACCATGAACAGCTTTCTAATCTTTCCCCAAGTTTATTTTAAAAAATTTTCATTTCCTATTTTGTACTTTCAATTCTAGAATCTCCTCTCATCCCTCTGTGCCTCTCTTTCCCCAGTATTTTTTCAAGACTACTTTTTCTCCTCTTAAGCTCTTTAAAGATATTTATGAGCTTTAAAGTATATGTAGCTAGTTCCTATTGTAAAATATCACTTTAGGGTGTGTTGTATTTGTTTATGCTGTGGAACATTTGCTTGATGATGTAAGGATGTGTTGCTTTTGTTTATGCTGCATTCCTTTACTCACTGGAGCTGTGTTACTTGCCTGTCTGAAACACCTGATAGTCTAATGAAGACCTGAATGGACAATAGCAAGGCAGGAGACAGAAATAGGCAGGGCTGGCAGGCAGAGAGTATAAAAAATAAAAGAGGAACTCTGTGAGAAGGAGAGAGGAGGTTACTAGGGGCCAGCCACACAGCCATCAAACCAGAGAGGCCATAAGAGTGAAAGTAAGGTTACAGAAGTGAGAAAACATAAAAACCCAGAGGCAAAAGACACGATAATTAAAGTTAAGAAAAACTGGCTAGCAACAAGCCAAGCTAAGGCCAGACGTTTGTAAGAAATTGTAAACCTTTGTGTGTGATTTATTTGGGAGCTGGATGGCGGGTCCCCCAAAATAGTAAAGAGTTAAACCAAGCAACATGTTCCAACACTGGAAGCATCTTGGGATCTGTTTCTTTGAGCAGCTGCTGCTGCTTCTTCTTCTTCTTCTTCTTCTTCTTCTTCTTCTTCTTCTTCTTCTTCTTCTTCTTCTTCTTCTTCTTCTTGTTCCTACTGACTATGCTCAAAGTACCTCCTGAATATGGTTTTATATGAGACTGTGTTGGGGAGTTTGGATTGGCACTTGTAGCCTGATTTTAATTTGGGCTCAGTGTGGTTTTTACTTACACTCATATGTCTTGTTTTTCTTACTTTAAAAAAAACTATCATTTTTACTTTTTTTTTTTTTTTTTTAATATTGTAGATCCTTTAGGGGACAGAATGGCTAGTATTGGTTTCTTAGTTTGCTTTCCCTATCTATTTTAAGATTTAAAAAAAATGTTTTTCTGGTCCTCTGCTCACATGTTAGTACCCCATATGTGTACTGAGTTCTGACTGTGCCCAGGGTCCTCTGGCCCACACAGAGTCTTGAAGAAGCATGAAACTAACTCCCGGTTAAGACCTGGAGTCAGTGGAGTTGAGTCATTGTAGCGGAAGTCAGTCTGCTCTGAGTCCTGAGGTGGAGTTGCAGAGCATCATGGGGAAATGGCGTGTGAGGCATGAGGGACAAAGGCCTCCCAGAAGAAGGCAGGATGGGAAGGTGGATAATAGCTGGAGTCTTGGACTCCACCAACCCTCCGTTCAGTTTTGTTTTCTCATCATTTCTTTCTCTTTTTTAAATTTTCTTTATTCTTTGCGTCTTTCACATCACGGATCCCATTCATTTCCCCATCCCTTTGTGTCCACCCTCTGCCCTGTAGCCCTTTTCCAATAAAATTTAAGAGAAAAAAAGAAAAAGAAATAAAAGGAAAAAAAGCTCCTCATGGAAGCTGTAGAGTGGCACAGTGCGTCACGCAGTAAACCCCTTTGTCTGTGTATCTTTATAAGTTTTCATTTCAAAGAGTCACTGGTCTGGTTTGAGGCCTCTGGTTTCTATCACACTATCGATGCTGGGCCCTCACTGGACTCCTCTTGGATGTCCTGTTGTTGCCCTGTGTTATGGAGATCCTGCAGCTTTGGGTCTGCAGGACCGACCGGTCCCTTCACCTGCTCCAGCAGATCACAGATGGGGTGGGTGCCAGGGATGGCCAACCCATAAAACCCTGGTTCTGGGCCTGGGTAGTGGCAGGTTGGTCAGCACGCCAGCTCTCCTTCGTCCTCATCACCAGGGTGAGCTCTCCAGCACTGCCTCGACCAGTTCACCCCGTTCAGCAATGAGCAAGGGGCGGGGCCAGTTCTGCTTTCATGCCCTCAGGCTCTGCTCTCTCACGCCTGGAACATCAGGACCAGCTCTACTGTGTTGCCCTGTGTAGCACTCTCCAGAGTGCTGCAGCTGATGAGGGGCAGGAGCAGCTCTTCCACCTGCCTCAAGTGTAAAGGTGAGGGGAAGGCATCTCTTCCAAGCCCACACTTCCATAAGCAGATGAGGTGAAGCTTACTCATGCCCCCCATAAATAGAGTTAGCTCCACTGGGCTGCCCAGATGAGACAGGTGAGGTGCACGGCCCTTGTCATTGTTTCTAAACTTAACCAAAGCCTAATTTTCTCTAGTGGGATGCTATTTTCCTTCTGTTGCTATGATAAACCCAAAGTAATATGGAAAAGAAAGGATTTATTTCAGCTTTCAAGTTACAGTCCATCACTGTGGGAGGCCAGGGCTGATGCTTCAGGAAAGAACCTGGAAACAGACACTGAAGCAGAGTCCATGGAAGAGGATGCTTACTGGCTTGTTCCAGGTTCACATTCAGTGGCCCAGGCCCACATTCCTAGGAATGCTCCCACTTACAGAGGGCTAAGTCCTAGATCTATTAGCAATCAGGACAGTGCCACAGAATTGCCCCAAGGCTACTCCAATGAAGGTAATCCCTCAGTTGAGCAGCTGAGGTTACCTCTTCCCAGGCATGTGGCCTGGGAAGAGAGAGACCCCCCCCAGCATGAGGGCTTAATTTTGTAGTTTACAGAAACTACTTAATAGAGTGCCTAGACTAGAATATTTGCTTAATAGGAAAACTTTCTGTTATAATATTGATGCCATCAAAGGATTTAAGGACTGGAGGAGACTTTGGGAATTATGTAATTCATTACCATATTTTTAATTTTTTTCAGTTTAAAAATCTTCCCATGACCTTGTAAATTGGGGAGAGAATGAGCCAGCTGGGGACACAGACCTGTAATCCAGAGCAGTTTTAGACAACAACCTGACAGATGAGAACAGAAATAATGTATTTGGATATCATAGTGTCTGCAGTGATATAAATATTTAATAGTAGATACAACATATGCATTATAAAATATAGCCCCCTTTTAGTCTATAAAAATAAATGCATACATATTATAACTACTTGCCAGGCAGTGTAACATGAATTATTTGTCACTAACTTCCAATATTTTCCCGTTGAATTTTGGAAATTTTCAAAACCGATCTCATTGTTAGCTAAATTATGTTTTGAGGCTGTGGTTGAAGAAAGAGAACAGAAGCCTACCCTTGTAGCAACTTTCTCAGTAAACTGATTTCTATCTCTTTCTAGCCTAAGGCAGGCCTCCTACACTGACTTCCAAGAACCATCATGCACTTGTGCACCCACACTTTCTACATAGCCTGAATCTACAAATGCTGACTCATCACCAGTGCTCTGGGCTCTTGCCAGCCTGGGCTCAATGTACCACGGGCCCCGCTTCTGTACTCTGGGTCTGTCGAGGACACTGTCGAGCAGTGTGACATAATAGCTCACATCATGGACCAAATAGCTCAGAAATTGCATAGTATTTAAAAATAGTGACATCAAAGCCATATGCGCCCTAATAATAGTTCTGCCAATAGCTTATCATAGTTCCTCACACCAGAGCTGAATGAGAGCTGAAAAGCAGAGCCTCGGAGTTCTGCCTTTTAAGCAGTTTTGATTCTGAGTCTCCACAGTGAAAGCTTTACATGCATGATGTCTAAAAGCTCTGGAAAAAGATCCCTCTTTTGCTGTATCCCTCTCCAGCCTGACTGAGCCAACTATGAATCGGAACAATGTGGTCCTTTGTGATGCCCGCTGTGTTGGTCATGGGTTTCTCCATAGCCCCTCCTGTCACTTACTAGTTAGTGTTTGCAGTATGTTGGGCATATGCTAAGAGCATTGCAGACTTTAGTTCGCTCAGTCTCCCACAGCTACATGTATCCCGTGGGTGCTTCTCTCCTGCGGGTCAGGAGACTGTAGTACAGCAGCTGTAGGCTGCATGCCCTTCTTGTAGCGAAAGCAGGATCCAAACCTGACTAATAAGCAGCCTGCATTTAGTACTGCCAGCTTTGTTTAGTCCCTGCCTCCTTGTTTGGCATAGAGTTTTGAATACTTTTTGCTTAATTTTATTTATTTGCATGTGTTATTTCATGCAATTAGATACCTGTGTTCTCTGGCATGCTGTTGTGGCCAATCCTTGAGAGCTGAATTTCTAAGGTTGCAAATTAAAATTCCTGCTCATTTAAGAAAGGTCTGTTTACTTAAAAAAATTATCATACATGGTTTCCTTTGATCCTGTTGATGCCCAGAGGCACAGGAAGGCTTTTGTTTCTAACTGGTTCCATTTTAAGGAAGAAAGAGTCATGGAGGAATATAATGGTATGCTCAAGCTTACATAGGTTTTAAGTAGGAAAATCAACCTTCAGGTCTAAGACATCTTTCCCCAGAGTCCATCTTTTCTCCTTGAAGGTTTCCTGGAGTAGGTTGAATGGGGAAAGATAATTCTGGAAGCCAAGGCAGTGGGCTCTTGAATAGGGAAGCTAGTTATTATGCTTATGTGATCTGTTTGTTTAATTGATGGGATCTCAAGAGCAGAAAATCTGTTACCTTGGGATAAAGAAGACTTTTGTGACAATGACATTGCTTTCTTTGCCTTTGGCTAAGCTTTGGGCAAAGACATGTCTTGTTCTTGGGTCAGGAGCTGGCAGTACATGCCAAGGCCTTTTGAGGCCCAGGATTTTACTCCTATACCCATCAACTTTGTAGATGCCAGGCAACAAGTGTAGCATGGTGACAACCTAGCAAACAAACATAGAGGAAAATGCCCTTTGGCGAAGAAGAATGTGAACATGAGCAGAACCTATTAGCAAAGTTGGTTTTTATCAGTCTTAGCATAAGCTGGCTGGCTCTGAATGGTAACAGTTATTACAAGCAGGGATAGAGGCTTTCTGGAAAGAACACAGATGGAAGACCCTGTGGAGGTGTCTTTGTGTAGGCATCAAGGACCCACTGAAGAAGGCTGATGGCCCCAAAAGTGTGATTGTTGCTAAATGTCCCCTGCCATCTATCCTTAAGTTCCTGACCCAGGCCTTAGATGGAATCACAGGCAGAAGGATGCCCAGTGGCTTGTAGTTAGAGAGCTATAGGGGCCATTAGAATGCTGGGGTAAATATGGCTGCTTCTGAAAGGCCATCAAAGAAATGTTTGTGTTGGAACTGTCTTGCACAGAAGAGGGAGGGCCCCACAGCCATTCTGCAAGCATGCACTGACCTGTAATAGTGTGGCATGTGACTATTGTCCTTATCTTATATGTGTTTATAACTGTGAAGCTGTGAGATGCATAAAATCAAGAAAATGCAGTCATGTAAAGAAATGAAAAAAAACCACTTATCATTTTATAATTTAATATAACTGCTATAACTAATATGAAAATATAGTGGATAAAAGTCTGGGCTCTGGAACAATTTGACTGGCTACACACCATAGCATATGTACCATGGAAGCTGGAGTGAGTTATTGGTGGGCTTGTAAATCTTCATCTTCCTGTGTGAGTGGGAAGATTAGTGAAACTGCCTTTGGAGGGATGTGAAGATTAAGCATCACTGAGAACTAGGAATTTAGATCAGTGTCTGGTACATATGAGGTATCCCATAAGTTTGGGTTAGTGTAGTTATTCTTTTATATTAATTATACTTTCTGAGCTAATTGTGGTGGTATATGCTTATAATCTCAGCACTGGGGAGGTGGATCCTTTAGGAAGGAGTTCAAAGTCATCTTCAACCATACATAGAGCCCAAAAATTGCCTGGATTACATGACATCCTGTCTCAATATACAACACTTCTGAATTTGTTTTCTACTTGTCAATATTTTTTTTCTTACAAGTATGTGCATACAATGTTTATATTTTAATTTTCATTTTGTCCCTAGTTATAAGTATCTCTGTTCTTCTACAAGGCAATTTAATTATTAATTATATATGCATATAAATGTATGTGTGTGTGTATATATATACTCATATATATGTATATATAATGAACTAATTATAATCACTACACAGCATTGTTGGGAATATTCAACCAATTACTTTGCCATTAAAATTATATTATTTGGGGCTGGAGAAATGAACCAGCAATTAAGATCATTTGCTGTTCTTCCAGAGGACTTGGGTTTGAGTCACAGCACCCACTTGATGGCTCATAACCATCTGTAGCTACAATTTCAGGATATCTAATACCCTCTACTGGCTTCCATGGCACTGGGTCTGCACATGACACCCTGTGGTAGAGTGAATGAGAATGGTTCCGTAGGTTCATATATTTGAATGCTTGGTCTACAGTTGGTGGAACTGTTTGGGAAAGATTAGGAGGTATGGCTTTGTTGGAGGAGGTGTGTCACTGGGAGTAGATCTTTGTGGTTTCTAAAGCCCATGCCATTTCTCCCTGTCTCTGTCTCTCTCTCTCATGGTTGTTGTCTCAACATGTGAGCTCTTGGGTACTGTACCAGGGCCATGCCTGCCTGGCTATTGCCATGTTTCCCTGCCATGATGGTCATAGATTCTAGTGCCCTCTGGAACTGTGAGCCCCAAATAAATGCTTTATTGAGTATGGCATCTTTTCACAGTAATAGAAAAGTAACTAAAACATGCTCATGCACATACAATTAAAAATAAATTAAAGAGCACCATCTATATTTTCTTGTCATTCAAAACAATACCAGGGTCAATATCTGGTTTTAAATTCACAGAGTCTTTGCAAGATACAATACTGCATGGGAAAGTATGCCTTCTTAGAGTCGCCAAGTGAGACTGCCCACAGTCCAGAGTGTCCTTGACAGGTGCACTGTGTGAGCCATGGGAGAATGTGTGGAATGACAGTGTTCATGATGGGCTATGATGCCCTTGTCAATATTTTCCATCTCTTTTCTCGGTGCTTCTCGGTGCTTGGTTTAGGTGTCACAGGTGGATATGATACCTGCCTTTTCTATCTTTCTCACACAGTGAGAAAGTTAGGCCCACCTGAAGATTATCCAAATGACTTTTGAATTGCCTCCAGTCTTCTTTGAGAAGAAGAGGATGCTGACATGTGAACACTGAGCAGTTCAGTGGGGAGACAGATGCTTTCCTAGGAGTCAACAGCACTGTAAGAGTGAGTCATGCAGTCTGTGTACTGGGCTCATAATGGAAGGGATATGATGCCCTTCTGAATGCTAATAATACCCAAGAAAACTCATTTCTGACATTTTGGGGACCACACAGGGTTGGTTAGTAGGGAGGCAGGGTATGCTTCTGATATTTGCCTTCTGTGGGCTTAGGCTTTAAAATGACAGAATGTCATAGATAAGAATCTGCTTGGAGCCTGGAGCACAGACCCAGACTTTTCTCCTGCTATGGTGCTCTCATATGTACACTTTCAGTTCTGAGCTTGACACCTGCATAGATCCTCAGATCCCTCAAGGACCCTGGCCAGTGCTTTTCCCATAGGTAGCATTTAAGGTGAACAATCTAGTGTAGAGGCTGGGAAACCTTCCTTAAAGGGCCAGCTGGTAAATACTTAGGCTCTGTGGGCTGTCAGGTGTGTCATGGCTTTTCAGCTTTGCCATAGCAGCATGGAAGCAGCCAGAGACCAGATATAAACACAAAAGTCTCATTGTGCTCATTTTCTGTGCATTCTAGGTAAGTGATATACCACTGAGTGGCATCTCTTGCTATATGTTCCAGTAACATTCATTACACTTCTAGAGATTGAAAGTCAGCCTTTATGTAATTATCATGTAGTATAAATTTGTGTCTTTTCCTGTTTCTTCCCTAACAGTTAAAACATAGGAAAGTTATAGAGATCTCATAGACTATCTAGACAGACAAGTAGTGACTGGATTTGGCCCACAGGCTGGCGCTCACTATAGCCATACTATGGCCTCTGCTCTCCCTCTCTTTCCACTAGCTGAAGCAAGAATACCCTTTGCATAATCCATACACCTAGTATAGCCCACCAAGAAAAGCTGGCACAGCCACTCAATTGAGCCATCAGGGTGAAAGCACACAGTACCCCCATCTTTCTATGCCATAGCTTATGTGACATAGCTCGGGTGTATGGGGTTTATAAATGGCTCTGGAAGTCATCCTGGCTTCTGCAGCATTTTTAATGAGCAGAGTGAGATCTGAGTGATGCTGAGAGTGAGGTTCAGATGATCAAAGGCTGTTGTATTTTTCAATAGGCCTGTGCCTCAGTGTTCTGCTCCAGGGAGATGTCTAGATAACGAACATGATGTCCCCTCTGAAAAGCGGTATATTAGGAGTGTTCAGACAGAGCACTTTGGGGTGTAAATGGAGGGAGCATTTTATGCTTCTCTGACCTCAAAATATTTAAAATAAAAAGAGGATACTACTTTTCAATACATGCATATTTTTATGGGGAATAATCAGCCCTCTTTTATAGGTGTAGGCGTTTGCATGAGATGTTCCCCATAAGTTTCAGGCATTTGAATACTCTACTTGATCTCCAGTTTTGGACTGTTTAGGGGAGATTAGGAGGTGTGGCCTTGCCAAAGGAAGTATGTCACTGTTGGCAGGCTTTGATCTTTTCAAAAATTCATGCTGTTTTGGGTTTCTTATTTTCAGTTTGAGGAGTACACTCTCAGCTTCTGCTCCAGCCAACATACCTGCTGCTTGCTGCCTGACACCCCATCATGATGGACTCTTATTCCTGGATCCATATGCCTATTTATTTATTTATTCTAAAACTTTATTTATTTGCCTTGGTGTTTGCCTGGAACTGGAACTACAGACAGTTGTTAGCTGCCATGTGGGTGCTGGGAATTGAACCCGGGTCCTCTGGAAGAGCAGGCAGTGCTCTTAACCACTGAGCCATCTCTCCAAACCCCCCATATGCCTATTTATGTAGCACTAATCTTCGCCACTGTTAGACCCAGCTCCAGCATTTCACTCAAGCTTTGCGACGGAGGGGTCACCAGAGCTCAGGCTGTCTATATAATTTAGTTTGTCTGGTGTCTTAGTTTGGGTTTTTATTGCTGTGAATAGACACCATGACCACATGAATATGAAAACATTTAATAGAGAGGGCTTGCTCACAGTTTCAGAGGTTCAGTCCATTATCATTATGGCAGGGAGCATGGTGGTGCGCAGGCGGAGATAGTGCTGGAGCTGAGAATCCTACATCTTGATTGACACACTAAGAGAAGCTTGAGCAAAAGCAACCCTAAAGCCCGCCCCCATAGTGACACACTTCCTCCAACAAGGCCACATCTCCTAATAGCACCACTCCCTTTGGGGGGCCATTTTCTTTCAAACCACCACAGTTGTTTGACAGATGCAGATTTAGGGGGCGTGGGTTGCCGGTCATGGGAACACTGAGCTGCCAGATGAAATGCACAGAGTAGGAGAGTGAGACCATCAGGAGGCTTTAGGGAGGCTGGAATGAGGCAGGGTTGCGAAAATTCCTTCTTAGGACAGAAACAATGCCCATCCTCCCTCCTAAGACCCCAGTAACAAACTGAAGCATGATTCCTCCAAAGTCCACTCTAGAGAACCAATGAGTTTATTCAGCGTCTTACAATGTGTGGGTGGGGGCACTTACAGGGGTGTGAGTGGACTGCCCCCAGCAGGCCACACCCAGGAAGCCTTTACTCAGCACGGAAGAGGGCTTCCCTCTAGTTGTATAGATGGAGCCCCCCCATACCACACACACACACACACACACACACACACACACACACCACACGCAGAGAAGGCAGAGAAGGACCATCTTGACCGCAGCTGGCAGAATCACGGGATAGTGTGGGTGGGGGCATAGTGGGATATGGCTGAGTTTCATTTAGACGTTAGAACTGCACACGTGGGTGTGGATGGCTGGTTCTTCTAATTAACTGATGCTGTCGATGAGATGTCTTTTTTGAGACTCCAGGTCTCCTACTGTGAAGTCAGAGTAATAGACCAGGCATGGGTTCATACCTATAATCCTATCATGTGGGAAGCTGAGGAAAGATCACTGTGAATTCCAGGTCAGCCTTGGCTTTGGAATGAGACCCTGCCTCCCTGCCTCTCAGTGGGGATAGTAAGCAATGTCCCCCTGTGAGGAACTGGACCACCATGAAAGGCCCTATCTGCCAGGAAGTGGAGGACATTGTCATTTGCTCACGTGTCCATTTTTTTATTCAGCAGCATTCACTGTTCCTTGTAATTTCTAATAGAGCTCCACTTTGAAATAGATGCTTAGTGTATTGCTCCAAACAATAGAATATAATATAGGCTATGTAGGTAGGCGATTTAAAGTTTTTAACTTTCCTAAATCAAGTATGATGGTGCGTACCTATAATTCCAGTTTCGGGAGCTAAAGTGGGGAGGTAGTAAGCTTGGGGCTGGTCCACTCTATACAGCAACACTTTGTTTCAAAAATAAGATGAATAAGAGTAAAATAATTTTAGTATCCATATTAAAAAGAGGTGAAATGTATCTAGTTTAATATTTTGGAAAATGTCATTATTTCAAAATGTAATCAGTGTAAATTATGGAGGCATTTTAATCTTTTTTGTGACAGGTTTTTAGAATTTGCTGTGTATTCTTACAGGACAGCTTGGTGACCAGTTAGTTGTATTTCAAGTGCTCAGTGGATAGCGGCCTTGGTATTGGGCAGTGTGATGCTGGAGGTCCCTGTTTCTATGACTCCATGTACACCAACTTCGCTTATACTCTCAAGGTCCCAGAAGTATTGCTAAACTTATAACTTGTAAGAACAGTACACATTTGCTGGGACAGTCTCAGTCTATTAGAGATCATGTATGTATTGTGAAGTGAAAAGAGGCTGGTATTTAGCGGTGTCTTGATGTGAAATGTCTTTCTGTATGCTGTGAATATGCTTTATTACCATTGGTTAATAAGGAAGCTATTTTGGCCTATGGCAAGCAGGGCAGCTTAGAGGCAGGTGGGAAATCCAAACAGAGATAAAGATGCAGAAGGGTTGAGTCAGAGAGAGATGCTAGGGAGATGCAGAGGAAGTAGGGTGAGAATGCTGCTGTGCTGAGCAAAAGTACCAGAGCAAAAGTACCACAAAAGCCATGTGGCTGAGCATAGGTAGAAATAACAGGCTAATTTACATAGTAATTGTTAGCCAGGAATCAGCCTGAGCCATAGGCCAAATAGCTTGTGATTAGTATAAGGCTTTATGTGATTATTTGGAACTACATGGCTGCAGGACTGGCTGGATTGGACAGAGAAACTTTGTGACTATAGTGTCTGTATGCTTACTTTCTGCTTTTTCTTTTCAGGTGCCTCTTCTCCAGACATGGAGCCCAGCTACGGGGGAGGCCTTTTCGACATGGTAAAAGGTGGTGCAGGGAGGCTCTTCAGTAATCTCAAGGACAATTTGAAGGACACACTCAAAGACACATCCTCTCGAGTCATCCAGTCTGTTAGCAGGTGTGTACTACTCTCTTCCGGATGAGACTGGTGATGCCCAGGCTTCCAAGGGATCTGGTTACTTGCCAACTGCTTATTGAACTCACATAGTGTCAGCTTGGTGACATAATTGCAGACTCTGACTCACAAGGAAATCCACTGAAACCACAATGTTAAGTCCTTTTGGAGTTATAAGCACAGTCTGGGGTTGCAAAGGTGGTACTCAGCTCATTGGTATGTTGGCATGGGAATGTCACCATCTTTGGTTTCACAAACATTGTGGGTTATAATGCAAAACTGTGCTTATGAATGATGTGGTATAAGGCAAGGTAATAAATTCTCTGATAGGGTGGCTTGGGGATTAGGTCAGACCATACACAGGCACTCTGTGGATTGTAATTGAAACTGAATTTTTGCATTCTGCTAGTTCTTCAACATCTATTTAGTGGGGAAAGATAATTTCTCTTCCCCTATATGCAAATTCTTGCATAAATAATATAGTAGTTTTTATATTCTCAAGAATTAGAAAATTATTCATTTATTTTCAATCCAATATATTTATTGGTATCTTAATCTTGTTTTAAAGGCTAAATTTCCTGTTTCTTCTGGTTCACCAAGACCTTTGTAGGAGGAGAAAAAAGGAACTTTTGCTTTTTTTCAGCCTCTTCTTTCTCTCTGCCATAGCAGTTCACAATTAGGACAGAGCTCCAGCAGGTCAGACACTCTGGAACTATTGGCATCAGGAAAGACACACCAGCTCTCCTCTGAGACTGACACTGCTCTTCAAGGGGCACGTGTAGGGTGGCAGCATGCACAGTTGGGTGGTGCAGCTTTCTCCTTGTTAGAAGAAAGAGAACGAGGAGAGTTAGAATACTCCCACTGGACAGCAGTGCTCCGGTTCATGATGTTTAAGTGGAGAGAGAAGTCTTCATGTTTGAATTGTTCTAATGCCCTCTCCTGTCCCGCTTTAGCTACACAAAGGGAGACCTAGACTTCGCTTATGTCACCTCCAGAATCATCGGTAAGCCTCTCATGTTCGTTAGCTGCTCTTTGGTCCCGTTCCTCCGGACAGCAGATCATCTTAGCTTGTTCTCTTTGTGTGTGACTTCCCCTAGTGATGTCCTTCCCCCTGGACAACGTTGATATAGGATTCAGGAATCAGGTTGATGACATCCGTAGCTTTTTGGATTCCAGACATCTCGACCACTATACAGTATACAACCTGTCGCCCAAGTCTTACCGAACTGCCAAGTTTCACAGCCGGGTAAGGAATTTTCACCCCGGGGAAGAATTCTTGAGGACACTATAGTGTCATTATTTGTATGGTAGAAGGTAATTTTGCTCTTTGGAGTTGTCCTTAAGGCCTCTGTCATAGACACATGAACTGAGGAACTATGATCTCTGGCCCCTTCTAGCCAAAAACTCTTGCTATGAAATATGCCAAATGCGTTGCTTAGGAGAAAATATAAGAACATGTGCATATCAATGGAGTGCCATTGAAGCTGGTGACTCAAAGCATTTGGTGGTTACTTAAGAGGCTCAATTTAAAAACTGAACTGCATGGGGTAATTAACCTCTGGCTGTAACACGAATCATGCCTTTGATCTTCTTCAGTACGTCTACCTGGGTGTCAGCAGAAGGTAGACTGATACAGACAAGCTGTGTTTAAGAATAATATATTTCTGGGGCTGGCAAGGTAGCTTAGAGTTTAAGACCTTGTCTGCTCTTCCCAAGGACCTAGGTTCAATTTCCGTCACCCACATAGTGGCTTACAGCCAGTTATAATTCCAGGTCCTAGGGCTCCAACATCCTCTTCTGGCCTTAGAGGGCACTTCACATGCATAGTGTACAGGTAAAACATGCATGCAAAATGCTCAGAAAATTAATTAAAATAGTAATAACTTGAGACATCCCATAAATAAAAATAGCATGAAGGCATCTGTCCTGTAGGCTTGATGATACCATCTATTTTATTTCATAAATTAATTTTTTCATGAGACAAAGTCTTGTTTACATATAGCTGGCTGGATTGGAATTCTCAATATAGACCATACTGGTCTTGAACTTGCTGAGACCCTGTTATTTCTGCCTCTCAAGTTCTGTTATTATACACTTGCCCTTCCACACCTCACCTCAGTAATACAATTACAAATATTGATGATGGAAGGAGCAGCAACCAACATTTATAAAGTATTTAAATAGCCTGGAGAAGTTTATAGGCAACTCCACACACAGCAGAATAAAAAAGACCCAGAGAGATGAGAATTTGCCCCAACTCACACAGCTAATAAATAGCATTCTGCTTCTGTTTTTGACCATTAGCCTGGGCTGACAGCTAACACTGGAAAAGCTAGATTATCCTTTTTAATTTTAATTAGACTCTTAAAGAAGGTTTTTAAAAAGGGTAGAGGAATATTCTTGTTTCAGTCTGGACAGGCAATTGTGGGAGTTGGCTAGGTTTGATTCTGACTCATGCCTGATACTTTTGGCTTCTGAGTTCTTGATTGACTCACTAAAATAAGCTTTGCTGCTCTCATGCGCTCTCTGTCTGTCTGTCTGCCTGTCTTTCTTATCTTCAGATATTTGTGGGTTATCCTTTAGATATGATTGGTTCTATAACTTCATCTGCATCCATTACTAAGTAGGAGTGACTTATTTTTCATGGACACTTTAAGAAGTGCAAGTTTGGGGCTCAGTGGGTCAGGGTGCTTGTTACCCAACTGGATGACCTGACTTCAATAAGTGGACCACCCAGAAGAAGAGAACTGACTTTCACAAGTTGTGCTTGGACTTTTAGGTAGCATCAATGTGAGCACACACACACACACAACAAACAAATAAACTTTTAAAAAGTGAAGTTTGATTTTGGATATGCAAAGCCATAAACCCTCACTTTTATGCTGGAACACATTTTTGCTTAAGGTTCTTTTTGCTCTTGAAAATCCCAGCATTTAGTCTCCATCCATCCAGCACACTAAAGCAGTGTTCCATGGACTCTCCCAACCCTTTTTCTGTCCTACCACTCAACAAGATATGAAAAGCTTTTTTTTAAAAAAAGGATTTATTTATTTATTTTTATTTTATGTACAGTGGTATTTTGCCCTGAAGCTAGAGTTACAGACAGTTATGAGCTGCCATGTGGGTGGTGGGAATTGAACCCGGGTCCTCTGGAAAAGCACTCAGTGCTCTTAACCACTGAGCCATCTGTCCAGCCCAATATGAAAGTTTTATTAAGGATCTTTTAACATGATCTTAGAACACTCTTAAGCTTCAGTGTGCATCAGAATCTCTTGGAAGGCTTCTTAGGCACCAACTTCTGCTTCAGCCAGATGGGAGAATGGCAAAGAATCTGCATTTCTCACAACTTCCTGGGCATGTCTCCCACTCTCACTGTGGGGGATTCTTCTTTGAGAAGCACTCACAAGAACTTTTGAAGCTGGTATGACTTGTAGTCCCCGCAATTTGGAGGCAGGAGGATAACAAGTTCATGGCTAGCCTGGGCTATACATCAAGTTC
Source organism: Sigmodon hispidus (assembly GCA_004025045.1). Lineage (NCBI taxonomy): Eukaryota > Metazoa > Chordata > Mammalia > Rodentia > Cricetidae > Sigmodon > Sigmodon hispidus. The sequence continues at coordinate 157,452 of PVIH01000930.1, forward strand.
AAGGACAGCCTGTGCTAAATAGCAAGATCTTATCTCAGACAGACACACAGACATGCACGCAGGCAGACACAGATAAACAAATAAAACCCATTTTGAAGTGGTTGGATTGAAATTGCCTTTCTGTGATAAGAGTTTTACATGTAATTCTTTAAAATCTATCATAATTACTGACCTTCCAATTGGTGCCTCCTTTATTATATAATCCCAAGCAAATGAATTTAAAACATGAATGGGGCCTGGTGTTTTAATGGAATACTGTCTTTTTGCTTATCGAGGCAGGTTCTTGCTACCCAGCCCAGGCTGGTCTTGAATTTCTGTTTTTCCTGCTCTTCCTCCCAGGTGCTTGGCTTGCAACTCTGCAGCACTATGCTTAAAATATTTGAGGCTGAGGTCACTCATTTAGAGACTAAGCAATGCCATCATTTTCACAACTGAAGGGCAGTGAAATATCCTGAACAGTATTTCGTAGAAATTTCATTTGCTTTTGGTATATTCGTGACAGCCTCAGTTTCCTACTGAAAATAAGTAAACTTGTGAGATTGACAATAGAAGTATTTATATATGTAAAGATATTCTTGAGTAGCTTTTTTTTTCAAAAGCTCTCCCCCACCATGGTATATATTTGTGTGCATGCATGTGTGTACGTGTGCAGGAACATGTGAGAAGCAGAGGCTGACATCAGAGCATCTTCTCTCATTGCTTCTCTACCTTAGTTCTTGAGACACAGCCTTTCAGTGAACCCAGAGCTTGAAGTCTCAGCCTGACTGGCTGACCAGTGAGCTCCTGAGACCTGTCATCCTCTCTCCTCAGTTCTGGGGTTATAGTTGATTGCTACTGTGTTTGGTTTTTATAAGGATCTAAGCTTATGTTCTCATTCTTGCATAACTAACACTTTATCCACTTAGCCCTATAAAGAAAGGCACCTAATAGTGTAACCAGAGCTCTTGCTACTGTTCTTAATTGGCAAAAATGAGCAGGGATTACATACTGAGCATCTACCCTAAGCTGCTTTCACTTGCCCTAAGACAGCAGAGACCTTGTTTATTGTATTTGATATAGAGAACACTACCCAGCATGACTAATAAATGTTTCCTAAAATAACAGATGTACCAAGAAGTCTTAAACATTGTAGCTATAATAGAAATATTTGGTTCTTGCTGTCAAAGCCCTTAAGCCTAGTTGGAGAGAGAATGCAGGGTGTTCTACAGGTGGATGTAAATAACAACTCTGGAGCCTGCGGAGGTGCTCGGTGCTGGGAGACAGGCATGCAGCTGCTCCTGGGAGTGGGGTGCACAGTGTAAGTGTGAGAGGTGGTGTCATTTCTTTTCTAAGCAAAGGTAGAGGGTGTTTTATAAGGCTCGTCATGAGGGCTTTGCTTCTCTGGCTTCATCACTCACTGTCCTTCATTACTAGAATCAATGCAGTCAGGGATATACAAATGATGTATATACACATTCTCTCTCTCTCTCTCTCTCTCTCTCTCTCTCTCTCTCTCTCTCTCTCTCTCTCTCTCACACACACACACACACACACACACACACACACACCCATCAGCAATGACAAAGATTAATACCCGTAATAATAAAATATCACGATTGGTAACTGAAATGCTCCTGCCTTCCACAAACGATGAACTCATCAGGAAATGCCAGTTAAGATGTGTTAGTCTAATGCTCCTCTTCAAGGCTGGCTCTTGTGCTCAGCATACCACTTAGGAGATGGAGATGAGTGGTACCCAGCTTCAGCCTTGCAGCTGTCTTAACATCTTCTTTCAGTATCATAATGGGCCTGTAACTGACATGGTATTCTCTGATGCTCAGTGACTCTAGGTGTGTTCAGGGAGGTTGAAGATGATGCAATGAAGTGTCTGTCGCACAGCCTAGGATCATACTTGTTGAGTGTGACCTAGAGAATTACAGAAAAGCTGGCACTGATCAAATTCCTAATTTGGAAGGGAGGTGTTTATGTCTTAATGTTTTTCCTCCTTTAAACAGAGAACATGTTGTTGTTGTTGTTTTTTTTTTTAAAAAAAAATTCTAATTATGTGTTTGCCTACTGCTATGTAATTATATATCAAGTAAAGATATAATTATGGAGCACTTTAAATTAATATTATTTGCTTGATTGATTTAATGATTCTAGAGCTGTTAGCCTATTGTGCTAAGAACCATTTAGCTAGCTTTTAGTTAAGATTCATTTCAGATATTGACATGTGATGTGTAGGTGGTTAGCATACAGTTTTTAAAAGCTTTAAAAATATTGCCTCAGGGGAGAAAATCTTGTATTTTCACTCTGTTGTAATTTAAGTAAAAAAAAATCCATCAATTTTGATCCACCTGTTCATTTTCAAGATATCCATGTAGAGGCTGGAGAAATGGCTGAGTGCTTAAGAGCTCTGTGCTAAAAAGCCCTTGCTGTTTTTGTTGAGAATCAAGAGTTCATCTTCCAGCACTCAGGTGGGACAGCTAACAAGCTCTTACAACCCCAGCTCCAGGGGATCTTTTGCCCTCTTCTGGTCTCTTTGTGTACCCGCACACATGGACACATAACACCAATAAAAATGGAATAAATCCTTCAAAAAAGATATTAGACAAATCCGACTACAAAAAAAGTGATTGCTAAGTAGGATTCATTTATTCCTTTAGTTTTTACTTATCTGCCGGCTTTAACAGCAATCCACCAAAGACACAGACACCAAGTGTGGTGTTACAAAAAGGAGGAGTCATGCTTTCATTTTGTATGGATCTCAACAGCTAGGGAGGAAGACAGAACAGTCAGTGCAATACAGATAACAATAAGCATGCCCTAATCCTCACAAGGATCCTCAAATACTCACTCACACTCAAAACCCAAGAGAATGGAAGCTTGAGACAGTGCCATGGTCAGAGGTGACTGCGACATGAAACCCATCCAGGTCCGTAACCATGCTATTTTGCAAATAAAAACTAGAATAGATAAAAAGAGACCAGGACATGAACACAACCATGATTGACTCTATCTGGGATGGTCAGAGATAAGTGAACACTGAACTTGGGCTTTGAAGGGATAATAAAGTTTTCTAAGGGAGAGAAATACGACAGACCGTAAGCAGCACATTGACAGATCTGCATTTTTTATAATTCCCCTGACAGCAAATTCATTCTCCTAATTTTTCAACTTTCTTTTTTTTTTTTTTTTTTTTTGGTAAGTCATTGCTATTCCTTGAGAAAACATTGGTGGGAGGCACATTTGAGAAGTAAACAGTGGACCATATAGCTCTGAATTGTATTGGTTAGAAGGGGTTAGCCACTATGGAATTTAAATTGACAGGCCTGAGCTGACCCTTGGGTAGTTATGTGAGACTTTTCACACACATTTAACATGCCACGTCTGTGACTCGTGCATGAGGCAAGTGGAGCCGGAGACAAGAGCAGAGGCCGAACTCAGGATCTGACAAGATGGCCGGGCTACCCCGCAGGATCATCAAGGAAACCCAGCGTTTGCTGACAGAACCAGTTCCTGGCATTAAAGCAGAACCTGATGAGAGCAACGCTTGCCATTTTCATGTGGTCATTGCTTGCTGGCCCTCAAGATTTCCCCTTTGAGGGAGGGACTTTTAAACTTGAACTGTTCCTTCCAGAAGAATACCCAACGGCAGCACCTAAAGTACGTTCCATGACCAAAATTTATCATCCTAATGTAGACAAGTTGAGAAGAATATGTTTAGATATTTTGAAAGATAAGTGGTCCCCAGCACCGCAGATCCGAACAGTTCTGCTATCAATCCAGGCTTTGTTAAGTGCTCCTAATCCAGATGATCCGTTAGCAAATGATGTAGCCGAGCAGTGGAAGACCACTGAAGCCCAAGCCATAGAAACAGCGAGAGCATGGACTAGGCTATACGCCATGAATAATATTTAAGTCGATCAGATCATCGAGTGTACATCACTTCTCCTGTTCTGCGAAGACTCTTCCTTTTTTTTGTTGGCATTTAATGAACACAGTCTTAGAAACATTACAGAATAAAAGCCCAGGCATCTTCATCTTTGGTGATTACATGCACATTAGCAAATCTATGTCTTGTCCTGATTCACTGTTGTAAAGCATGAGCAGAGGCTAGAAGTATCATCCGGGTTGTTGTGAAATGTTTAAAAGCAGTGACTCTGCTTGGATTCGTTTCCCCATCATGGTGTAAGTACAAAGCACTGTGAATGAAGGTAGTTGTCAGGGTTAGCTGCCAGGGGTATGAGTGTTTTTATTTTATTTTTTAGGGGGAAAGTAGTTTTAATTTTATGATCTCCTTTCCCTCTTAGGGGATCTAATTGCAGTGGTTAAATGCAGCTAACCAGTTTTTTAGAATATGCTTTCTAGCCAAGTCTAACTTTAGACACTGTAGATGGACAAGCTTGATTGTCTGAACCAAAATGGGAACATTAAATAAATGTTCACTAATAACATTGTGACTTTGCTGTCAAGTGTAGATTCTCTGCCCCATCCCCTAAGAGAAAAAAAAAAAAAAAAGCTTGTGACCATTTTGTATGGCTTGTCTGGAAACTTCTGTAAATCTTATGTTTTAGTAAAAAATTTTTTGTTATTCTAAAAAAAAAAAAAAAAAGCCACATCTGTTATTCCCAAGGGTATAGAAAATTGGGTAACCTGAAAGTTCCTCCTCATCCCCAGTCATTGTATTAAAAAAAATATTAATAGAAAAAAAAAAAAAAAGCAAGCTGTCCTGGCAGACCAGAAAAGGGAATTCCCACCTTTGCCTTTGAGGTCAGAACACACAGATAATTTCTTGTTTATATTTTTAGTAGTAGTACCTGGTAACCAGAAAAGAGCCAATGAATAAGATTCCTCCCACCTCCCTTCCCAGTGTTGAGCATAGAGATGGAGGTGTTTGAGTTTTCTTAGGCCAGGTCTTTCTTACACCACGTTGATGTCATCCCTCTATCTGGCCACTCAAGCCACAAACATGGTGTCACCCTTACAACTCTCTTAAGTACACCCCTGTGCACAGTCACCGCAACCACGTGAGCATTTACTAAGACTTCCTTTCCGTCTCCCACGGTGTGTTTGTACCCCACTGCCATCCAGCTACGCTACCACAATCTCTTCCTTCTCCACTGTCTTTCTGGCTCCCTGACTGATTCCTTTGCCTCCTTCTGTTGGGAAATACAGATCCCAGAATGAGTCTTTTCAAATAGCCTCCTCTTCCTCCTCCTCTCAGTGTGAATGTGTGTGTGTTTGTTGTGTGTGTATGTGGGGAAGGTTAAGGCTGACCTTGAGTGTCTACTTCAGTCACTCTCCTTTTTATTTATTGGGGAAGGATGTTTTAATAGACTTGAAGCTCTTTAGCTAGCTGGCCGGGGGGATCCCCTAGCTTTGCCTCCTGACTGAGTGCTGCCATGGCCGAGCAGTAGTTTTGTGGGTTCCAGTTCTGGTCTTCATTCTTGTCAGCCAACACTTTATCTACTGAGACTTCTCCTCAGCCCTCCTCTTTAGGCCTCCTGTGGTCTGCCCTTCACCCACAGTCTCACCATACAGGTTCAGTGTTTTCAGTCTGACCTCAGGGTTTTGCATTGACAATGGGTTGGTAAAAGAGTGATAATTGCTAACATTTATTGATAGATTTATGTGTGTCAGAAACAAACTAGCCCTGACAGTTGATTCTCCCGTGATACCCACAGCTATGGAAGTAGGTCCCATCCACTACATTTTATGAAGAAAGAAAAGGTTAAAGATGTAACGTTTACCCACGTCTAAATTTCCTAGTATTAGATAGACCAGTAAATATGTAATTGTCAGAGTGAATGCCCTGCACAGTGAGGCAGATGGTCATTCAGCCAGTGTTGCTGAAGCTAATGGTTAATGCTCTAAAGACTTGGGCTTAACTGTGTGACTATAGACTACTCACCTCTGAGAATCAATTTTCTCATCAACAGAATTGTCATCTAATCAATACTTGTCCTTTTGATTGTCCTATAGATGAAGGTAAGCAGTGTCACGGTAGGTCTCTAGCACATCTAATATGTATGTTAAATGGAGATGGAAATATTTCCCCTGTGGAGAAAACTATGACACTTAATTAAGCCACCCTAGCTCACTCTGTAGGACTTTTCATGTTGTAAGGAGAGCTTAGATGATCACCGAGACCACAGGATCTGAGGGAAACATCTAGAAAAGGGATACTGGAAACTGCATTTTGTGCTACCTAAGGCAATAAAAAAATCAAAGCATTAGCATAAATTGTCTAGTTAAAATGTATTTCTAAATGTGTTTTAATATCTTCAGTGAAGCAGAGTTATTTAATTAAAAACAAAAAACCTGTTGCATTAAGCCAGGTTGTCCCACCTATAATTTTATTTATTACTCAGGAGGCTGAGTCAATAGGAAAGTGGATTCAAGGTCAGCCACACCATGTACTGAGACCTTGTATTACAACAATGACTGTGTGAAGCTTCTCTTTCTGCATTTAGACCCTGTTTCATACCTGGAGAGAGGACAGGATGCCACCTCCAGAAGATCCATGTGATGCATGCTTATGGGGTTGAATTGACGGGATAATTCATTTCCTTTCTGCATTTCTGTAGGTCTCAGAATGCAGCTGGCCCATCAGGCAGGCCCCAAGTCTACACAACCTGTTTGCAGTGTGTCGGAATATGTATAACTGGCTGCTGCAGAATCCCAAAAATGTCTGCGTTGTCCACTGCTTGGTGAGTGTTTTTGGTCCTTCTGCTGGTGCGACTTTGATGAAATATGGACGGCTATATCCAAATCCAGAAGGGTGACATCTGAGTTCAACAGCAGTTACCGAGTCCCTACTTAGAGGTAGAGCAATGCCAGGCAGGCAAAAACGAGGGAAGAGAAGAAATGATGTACTACTGTGCAAACCTATTTTCTTTCTTTTTTTTTAAACTTTTTTATTTAATTATTTGCCTTGGTGTTTGCCTGGAACTGAAACTACAGACAGTTGTGAGCTGCCATGTGGGTGCTGGGAATTGAACCCTGGTCCTCTGGAAGAACAGTAGGTGCTCTTAACCCCTGAGCCATCTCTCCAGCCCCCGCAAACCTATTTTCTTATCTGTGGCCTTTTCTCTAGCACTGACCCCCAAAGGAAAAGCAAATGAGGGCAGAACCTATTATTCTTTGTGATGTTTTATTTTGTTTTGAGATGAATTTCTACTGTATAGTTCAGGCAGGTCCTGAATTTGTGGTGATCCTCCTGCCTCGGTTTGCCAATTGATGTTTGCCACAGAACCTGGCTTTATTCTTGGCTTAATGTTTGCTTAAGAGTGAGAGAGGTCTGTGTTCACAGTCTACATAATGCAGGGCTTCTAAAATGTGCCAGTATCTTTAGAAGAGGCAGGAAGAGAGTTGTGGATACACGAGTAAAAATGCACTGAGCTTTGTATGAATAGAAATGGATAAAAACAGATTTAATTTTCTTTTAATTTTAGTTGTAATAAAATAAAAATAAGAGAAAGTGACACTTATGCCCCTGTGAGTAATTTCGTGGACCAGCTGTATTGGCAAATAATTGCCAAAGGGATTATTAGCTTGGGTTTCCTATAGCCCCTTGCCCCAGCCGTTCCTCTAAGGCTTCTTACCTGTTTCTTAAAATTCAACTTCCAGCAAAATCTTTCTAACTCCTGAGTGAGTGTTTTTCACAGTGCATGCATTCCCACTGTGCATCTAAACATCACCTGTGTCATTTAATACACAGAGCCAGGCTGTTCCCTATTCATTGCCTACTGAATTGTCTTCTGGCAAGAAGAAGCTTTCTTTGGACTTTGACACAAAAGCTCTAAGCAAGGTGTATATGAACACACTGAGCCTGAGCACAAGCACTGCATATATCCATTCCTCCTGCAAATACCGTTCGGTTTGTGTTGCTGTTTATTGTTTTGATTTGCTGAGGTACTAGGTGACTTTCCCCTTCTTAAGAGCCAACTGGCTAAAATAGGGAAGTCAGTTGAAGAACCTTTTTTATAATTCTGTTTCAACTCCTAAATACTTGGCAAGCAATACAAAACACTTGGTGTCTGTAAGCATTTAATATCAGAGGCTGCAGGGCTTGCCTTTTAGAGGCACAATGGATCATTCAAAGAACAGATTGCTTTTAGGGCCTACACAGTCATAAGTGTATTGAGGATTTTCACTTAATGTTTTTTTTTCTAAAAGTTTAGAGAAGCTAGAGGCTTTCTAGTGCCCACCATACAATCACAATGAATTAAAAATCCAGAGCTTTGTGGATTCATCTTGGGATCTGATTGCTATGGTCACTACAGTAACCAAAATAAAGGGACCTGACATGCAGGTAGAGATGTTACTGTGAACTGTTGGTCACCCTAAGCCACCCTTCTGTGGTCCCTGGTTTCCTGTCATCATGTGCAAGTTTATGGAAGCCGTGAAAGAGGGCTGGAGAGTCGTCTCAGTGGTTAAGAGTGCTTGCTCTTCTTATAGAGGGTCCAAGTTCAGTTCCCAGCGCCCATGTCTGATGGCTCAGAACTGCTCAGAACTATAGCTCCAGTGGCCCAGTGCCCTCTTCTGACCTTATGTACAGGGTGTGCATATGGTATACAAACATATATTCAGGCAAAACACCCATGCACATGAAAAATAAGCTTTTTTTTAAAAAAACCACTCCACAGGTGGTATCACTCAATGTCCTCTGGGTCTTCCCCATCAATCATTAATCAAGAAAATACTCCACAGGCTTGATCATGGGCCAGTCTGGTGAGGAACAGTCTGGTGAGGTTCTTGCTTCCTAAATGACTAATGTAGTGATATATTGTATATTTAATAAAATCAGCCTGAATGTCTTTCTGTACACTGTAAATTACCAGTGGATAATAAAGAAACTGTTCAGCCTGTGGCTCAGGCTCATTATCACTAGCTCTTACAACTTAACCCATTTTTATTAATCTATGTCCTGCCATGCCACATGGCTTTGTGGCTTTACCTGTATCCATTACATCTTGCTCTCTTGGGCAGCAGCTTGCACCCTCTCCCTGACTCTGCCCTCCTTCTACTTTATATCTGCTTGGAATTCCCATCTGCCTCCAAGATTTTTTGCCAAGGCCAAAACAGTTCTTTTATTATCCAATGGTAATTCACAGCATACAGAAAAACATCTCTTGTCAGACTAACTTGTATGCATTGACAAAAAAACTAATCATGACATATTAGTTTGGCAGATCATTTGAAAAAGAACTAGGTGTTGGGGACTACAAAGGTCAATATGAACATGTACTGTGACTTGTTGGATTTGCACTAGTATGGCCTGGAGTTGGGTTAACAAAAGCATAGTGTCCATACTATGGTAAATTGTATTTCTTCTCTAGTTTGATCAGAGCTCATTCTGTGCCTTGTTTTTGTGTCTAGGCAGTTCACTGAAGACTGATACATTAGGCAAGGTCAGAGATGTGCATTCCAAATAAATGGAATTCCAAAAAAAGGAAGAATTCCAGGGATTGGGCTGGCTTTAATCCAGAGTCAGAAGTGCTGGTGAAGTGAAAAGATATGTGAAGGTCTGCCTGAAGAAGGGGGATGAGCTTCTTCCTTAACTGGAGGAAGAGTAAAGATTGTTGACTAGAAACTGTGGAGGAAAATTTGGGTGTGGTAGCGACACCTGTAATTCCTGGCAATTGGTGGGCAGGGAAAAGTGTATCTCTGAATTGAGGCTAATCTGTTCTGTTTACACTCTGAGTTTCAACCTGAGCTACATAGTGAGACTGTCTGAAAAAATAAACAAAATTTTTTTATAGGAGCAGAATTTAACTCTTCATTCATAATAGGAAGCAGTTTGTAAACTGGCAAGCCCCATCAAGTAGAAACAATTTCCCTTTTACTTATTCTGGGAGAGGCTTAGTTACCATCCATCAGCTGGGTTACCGGATACTGGAACAAGAAAATCATAGATTTAGTGACTTAAATGGTAGAAATTTTATTTATCATGTAGAATGTGGAGGTTGTAAGCCCAGCTCAGACTGTTTTCAGATCTAGGAGATCTGCCTCCTTCCCAGGTGGCACATAGCTGTCCTCTCCAGGAAGGGAGAAGACAAAGAGAGAATTTATAAGAGCGTGCCCCTCATGAGCCAGTTATACCAGAACCCTAGTCTCTTACATCAGGAATTAGTATTTCAATACACAAGGTTCAGGAGAAAACAATCAGTTCATGTTGACTTATACAATGAATAAACTTTTTGTATTAATGAACATACAGTTTAAGTGGGGTACATATATAGCATGTTCCAAAGTAGTATCTAGCCCAGTGCTATTTACTTCTGCTATTCATTACATTACCTCTAGTCCAGTGTTATTCTAATTCTCAGAAAATATATGTGACTGGAATTTATTTTGCCGATCTTCTTGGGTAAACATAGAGTTAATTTTATTGTAAGAAAAGTCTTTCCTTGCTGTTTTCTGATTTTACATCAGGGACAGATTTTTGGTCTTGCAATGAACAGTTTTGAAGTGAAAGGCACCCATACTTAGAAGGTACCTCCGTTTTCTTTCTTCTCTGCAAGCAGGCTTTCCCGGGATTTAGTGTTTCTGATGAGTTTATGGGTCTTCTTTGACAGGATGGACGGGCTGCATCATCAATTCTGGTTGGTGCTATGTTCATTTTCTGTAATCTCTACTCTACTCCTGGACCTGCTGTTCGATTGCTCTACGCAAAACGACCAGGAATTGGATTGTCTCCATCCCACAGGAGGTACAGTGAGGGAGGTGCAAGGTGTGGTTTAAATGGTGCCTGGTACTTGGAAGATTGGCCTCATGAGAATTCTCTTTTAAATTTTTTCTAACTGATCTGGTGTTATCCTGAACTATTATGACAATTTAAAATAGATCAGAATATTGAGTTTTGTGCAGGTTCATGAACCTGTGAAAGTCTGTGATTTTAAAACTGAAAGAAAACTTTTAAAAAATGACAATGTTTACTGAATGAAAAAAAAAGGAGAAATGAAAAGGAAAGGTCATGAGTCTTCCTAGATTTGGTGGAGGAGAAAGTTTATTATAGATGAAAGGGAGAGAGGGACATCTGGGAGAGTCCCGAGTGGATATGACCAGACTGAGCTGAGACACGTGAGGAGAGGTGGGGAGGGGATGGGGTAGATGGAAAGGAGATAGAGGGGACCAGGAACAACAGTCAGTCGAGAAGGCAAAAATACAAGAAAAGAAGTGGGTAACCAAAGTGGCTGGATTATATGGGGAAGAGCCTCTGGGGGACAAGCAGCTGAGCCCCTGAACTGAAGGCTCAAGGGTGGAGTGTGCCAGCCATATTCTGTAACAGATAGGGACTAAAGGATGCTGGGAGAACTTGGTAGCCAGGTGTGCTTTGATATATTATAAAGGCACCTCAGCCAATTGTCCTAGCATTTGAAACTCAGCATTTTCTTTTCTCTTTTAAGAGAGTGAGAACTGGACCCAGAAGGTTATGCCAAGCACTAGTCTAAAAATACCCACTGAGCATGGCTTGACCATTCTCCCCAGGCCAGGCTCTCAGTGCCTTCTGGTTTGAACTTTAGGTCTTTACTAAGATACACCGGTGATCATTGTGTGAAAATGCAAAACTATAGAGATTTATGTGTTTTAAAGCTTAATTTTTCTTCTGGCTGAGATATGGGCATGTAATAGATAGATATTATAGGTTATAATGGATAATGAGAAAATAACTTTAAAAAGGAAGCCCATTTTTAGGTAGCTGATTTACTTTCTTCCCTAGAATTAGAATTAGTTTCTCTGTTCTTACTTAAATTTCATCTTCTCACTTCTAAACTCCTGATAAAATTCCTGATAATAAATTCTAAAGCTTATCCAGATCTGCCTTTTGTGAACATGCTTAATCTGCTATATATAATAGGAATGTCCAAATATTAGGCTAGCATAGTACTGCCACAAGGTTTTGACTGATCAAACACCCTGTTACAGGCTCAGCATCTCAATGGAAATAAGCCTTCTCGAATTAAAAAAAAAAAAAAGATTTATTTTGATGTTATGTATATGAATGTTTTGCCTACATGTCTGTGTGTACTACACATACATGCCTGGTGCCTGTGAGGGCAGAAGAAGGTGGCAGATCCTCTTGGACCTGAAGTGACAGAGTCGGTGAGCAACCATATGGGTGCTGGAAGCCAAAGGTGGGTCCTGTACAAGGCCCTAGCTCTGATATGTAAGCTTTCTTAATTGTCTGTGTTCCCCTTTGGTGGTTAATGTTACAGAATGTGCAGAATATATTTCTACTGTAATTTAATTTATAAGCACAAACTTCACAGCAGAAATCGTCGAATCCTCCTGTTAGGATGGGCTCATCGAATGGCAGTCTTCTGTTTCAGGTACTTGGGCTACATGTGCGACCTACTTGCAGACAAGCCCTACCGTCCCCACTTCAAACCACTCACAATCAAGGCCATCACTGTCAGTCCAATTCCTTTCTTTAATAAGCAGAGAAATGGGTGTCGCCCATACTGTGACGTACTGATTGGAGAAACCAAAATATACTCAACATGCACAGATTTTGAACGAATGAAGTAAGTCACAATATTTTCTCTACTTACGTTCTTAATTTCTGTGTAAGTTGGATTCCTCCTGCTTATTGCTGTGACAAGCGATTTTTAAAAAAAGCCCAACATGTGTAATCAAAGTTAAGCACAGCTAAATCCAAGGATTTTTCTTCTTTATACACAGTGGTGCATATTCTGGAGGACAGTGCTTGAATATATAGATGATAGGGTGAGTGGTCACAGAGGACTTGGACATTTTGAAAGGATACTAGAGATTTGGGTAGAAGACTGTCCTAGTTACTTTTAAATTGATGTGATAAGACACTATAACAAGGAAAGTTATAGAAAAAGGAGTTTATAGGGGGTTTATGATTGTAAATGGTGAGTTCATGCCTATCATGTGGGAAGGATGGGGGCAGGCAGGCAGGCGGGCAGGCGGGCGGGCAGGTGGGCGGGCAGGTGGGCAGGCAGGCAGGCATGGTGCTGGTACAGTAGTGAGAGCTCACATTTTGACACAACACTCAGGAGGTAGACAGAACTAACTGGAAATAGAGTGGGTTTTTGAATCCTCACACCTGTTCCCAGTGATGCACCTCCTCCAGTAAGGCCACACCTCCTAATCCTTCCCAAACAATTCTACCAACTGGGGACCAGCTATTCAAATCTATGAGGCAATGGGGATGTTCTCATTCAAACCACCAAATGATGATATACTTAAAGTACTTATTTCATCTGCAAAGAAGAACAGGCACCAGTGGGAGGTCCTTGGGGTTTAGGAGACAAGGGAGTGGCTGGTAACACAATATAGACTTAGTTGGCAATTGTTTAATTTAGGGGTCAGAATTCTAGAGCCTGTTGTTTTTTATCGTATGAGGCATGGTGATTTCAGGAAAACAAGATCTGTCTCTAAGTCCAAATGGAATGGGCAGAGAAGGTCTATATTAGGTCAGTGTTCTACCAGCTCAGAAGCAGTCTGCATCCAGTCCACACTGGCTGCATTCCTACCTTTGCATAAGATAGGAAGTAGTTTCTTGGTCCAAGCCTGAGCAAACAGGTCCCTTAGAGCTATAAAGGTGCATTTCTATGTCTGATGGACTAGACTGGACACTTTCATGGTCTCTTCTCATCTCCATTTATAGAGAATACCGTGTCCAAGATGGGAAAATCTTTATCCCCCTGAACATCACAGTCCAAGGTGATGTCATAGTTTCCATGTATCACCTGCGGTCCACCATTGGGAGCCGGCTGCAGGCTAAGGTAAGCTTCCAGAGGACTCAATGTATGATCCCACCTGGATTTGTAATATGAGTATTTCTGGGTCTTTTCTTTATATCATTTGGGTTTGATTGACTTGTGAGTTTAGGTGAGAAAGACCCTTAAAACCTGCTGATGCCCCTGTTTTTAATTACTGTGAGAGAGAATGGAGATTGAGGCAGATTATGACGTATACACAATCATGGCTACACAGCCCCAGAACCTCAACAAACCACATACTTGAGAAGTCAAGTCTTTCTTTTAATGCTGTATTTAGGGGATCACTATAAAGTGAGAGATTTTAACTAAACATGTGTATAGTTAAGAATTCTTCCCTGACGGATAGTTCAGCAGGTATATTAACAGTCTTGCCTCCATGCCCAATGTCCTGAGTTTGATTCCCAGGGTGCCTTCCCCAAATTTAGTGATTTTAGTGTTCTCAAAAGGTGTTGCTACTGTTAGAATCTCTTACATGTTTTCTTCATCCCTAAAGAAACCTTGACCTATTAGCAGTCACCAACCACTTTCCACGTCTTTTTTTCTGTTTCTGTAGACTTTCTTATTTGGGAACATTTCATACATCACATATCATACAATATGTAGTCTAATGTGGCTGGCTTTTTTCACTCAGTGTAATGTCTTGGAGATTTATTTCTGTTGTAGCATGCATCAGTATTTCATTCCTTTATATAGTTGAATAATGTTCCATTGAATGGATATACTACTTTTACTGATTCTCCATGTTTAGATTATTTCTACTCTTTGGTTTTTAGGAAAGATGTTGCAAGTAATTATATCTTAATTAATCATATATTCCATCTATTGCCTAGGTGTTTGGGATAAACAAAAGTAATATTGTATTCTTAGTTTTACAAAACTGACCTGAGGCAGGGGCAAGTCAAATCTATATAAACATCCTCTCTGCTGTATTGAGGACGGATGGGCACTGTCATTGAAACAGGTTGTTTTAGCTAATGGTGGCCAAGAAGACTATGGAGATGGGCTTTGAATGATGAGTTTGTTACGTTAGAGAAGGGCACCCCGGGAAGGAAGAATATATAAGAACATGGGACATCGGTGGGAAGAGAAACTAGAAATGTAGTTGAGATTCATTTATTATTTATATTCCACAAAGAATCAGATTAAGACGCAATGGAAGGTACTGGATCCCCAAACCCAATCTTTGGTGCAGATTCCCCTTTCTCCTACTTATCATGCTTCTTGTACATATCTTTAGGTGACCAACACACAGATATTCCAGCTCCAGTTTCATTCTGGATTTATTCCACTGGACACAACAGTTTTAAAATTCACCAAGTAAGTGCTACACGGATCTGAGATCTTTCTCAGCATAGCAGAGAAGCCCTGATTGTCTATAGCAGCATGCTGCCACCTCCAGTGTCCTACACTGTGGACTGTTGAGTGTGGCTTCACTGCACAGAGAAGCTGCCTGCTTTTGAAACCTTTCAGTTCAGTATGACTGGTCTTAGGAAGTGCATATGGATCACGGAGTTGACTAGAAAGGCCTAAAGTTCCATGTTAGAGTATGAAGAGTCATGACCTCAATCCTTAGTGTTTGTGGATGCTTATGCTCAACAGGAATGACAGTTTATTTTCTGGGATGGATGGCATAAATAGTGGCCTCTAGTAAGGGGCATCTGGCTATAGCACTGTGAAAAGAAGTTCTAAGGAACCCAGCTGCACTGTATATTGACCTGAGGTTGTTATAACATAATGTGGCTACAGACCTCAGGGTGTAATTGAATCTGGGGTAGTGGGTAGTTGCTAGAGTCAGGAGATAGGGAGCTATGAAAGATTCAGGTGTTTAGGCTGAGAAGGTAGCTTTGGGTTTGTCATCATTCTGATGACTCATTTAGCCATTGCCAGTATATACTGGCCAACTGTATCAACCCTGCTTCTCACAATGCTTTCATTAATGTGTCTGGGAGTAGTGAAATAATTTGAGCAAGTGTGATTCTATTATCTCTAGATGGGGAAACTGAGGCATAGCAAAGTTAAGTGATACGTGGCTAGTGACTGAGTCTACTTAGAAGTGAGTTTCAAGCTGAACTCTTAAGAGCTTGAGCCGAGTCTCGTGTTGAGCATCCTGCTGATTGCACTGCATGTGGTGTTGTTTTTCTTTCCACTAGGCCCGAGCTGGATGCATGTGATGTACCAGAGAAGTATCCTCAGCTGTTCCAAGTGACATTGGATATAGAAGTACAGCCCCAAGACAAGGTGATCGACCTAACTCCACCATGGGAGCACTATTGCACTAAAGACGTGAACCCCAGCATCCTCTTTTCCTCTCAGCAGGAACATCAGGACACTCTGGCCTTAGGAGGTATGAATCATGGCTGGTGGGGCTCTCAGGTAAACAAAATAGGGCTTTGTTTCCTATGTTCAGCTGACGTTGTGTGGGCTTTTGTCTTGCAGGTCAGGCTCCAGCAGATCTCCCGCCAGAGCATCCCAGGAATCTCGGGCAAGGTGGCTTCTTTGCCTCCCTTTGTTGGCAAGGTACGGCAAAGCCTCTAAGTTGGGTGATAAAGTGACTTTAGTTGTCTAGTGGTTTTATTGAGGCACTTCTTGAAGCAATCTCAGTTAAGGTTTCCTTTCTCGCTTATCTCAGACCCTTCCCTTCCATTGTTTTTCAAATCGGGCAGCTTGCAGAGACTGATCAGAAAGTCAATGCAGGCTAAATTCTTCCTTGTTTGTTTGCAGTGTTTTCAAGCCACATCTTCCCAGACTGATGAACTGTGGTGTATTCGCAGATCTCTCTTTACAACTCATAACTCATAAAGACTAACAAAGAGTTCAATTTTCTGCCTCCAGGCAAATACTCTAAAGACATAAAGTATTATCTCTCAATCACTGTACCTCTAGCAAGGCAGGATGGGCCTTGCCCTGGCTGATGAAGGAAGTCACTTGACATGTATCTCTGCTGGTTGCTTTAGCAATCATTAACCCAGTCTCTGCTATTTTCTCTCATACCTAGAGGCATTTCCAGACCCCTTCTCTCCCTAGCACTTCACATTACTATCTGGAGGAGACAGCCATGGGCATTCTAGTTGAGTACACTGGCCATTCTTGCTTTGTAGTTTGCAGAGGTCAGCTATGAAGTGGGGTACATAATCAAATAGTCAAAGCTTTATACGTGTAAAGAGTGGAAATTCAGCTTCAGAGATGGCCCAGGCAAAATTTTCTTGGTTGACCTTCCTCTGATGCGTGAATGTAACACAGTATTCCTACAGCCTGTAGGTGTTTTCAGTGTTAGGTTAAAAATTTGTGTCTGATTCCTTATGATTAAGAGGTTTGCTTACAGAATTTTCTTTTGAAGAGTACAATGGAAACTTCTCAGGCTTGGAAGCCCAGCCAGAAGTGGCTTGCAGATGAATTGTCAGCCCCTTCTTGGTCCTGACCTTGTATCTTTCTCACAGTGATAGCTTCTAATAAGCCTTGCTGTTTTGTTGCCATGTTAACATATACAAATAGTTTTTGTATGTGACTGGAGAGATGGCTTAGTGGTTAAGAACACTTGATGCTTTTACAAAGGACCATTTGTAATGCCACTTGCAGGGGATCTGATGCCCTCTTCCCACCTCCTGAAGCACACACATGGTGTACACACATATGTGTGTGTGTGTGTGTGTGTGTGATTCCCACAGCAGCCTGAGTACTGTATAGTTTTTATTACCCCTGTTTTAATGAGGAGGAAACCAAGACACAGAGAAGGAAAGCTACTTGCTTAGTGTTGCACAGCCTGTGAGTGACGAGTGCTGGGCTCCATCCTAGGCTGCCCGGACCTAGGGCAGAAAACTAAGAGTTTTTCCTCTTAGTCGTCTTATGTTATATTGCCTTGCAGATGTTGAACAAATAGCCCAAAACAATCAGAAATAAAAGGACTGGTATATCATCTCTTTCTGGAACAATGTATTCATAACAAAATTCACCCGCCACAATGGTCAGTCATGCAATCATTTATTTTGTACATTGGCCTTTTTTAGATCAGAAATCAGAAAAGTCATTCTGTGAGGAGGACCACGCTGCCCTGGTGAATCAGGAAAGCGAGCAGTCAGATGATGAACTACTGACCCTCTCAAGCCCGCAGGGCAATGCCAACGGTGACAAGCCTCCCAGAGCCAAGAAGCACAGCAAGGAGCAGGAGCCAGCGGCCCCTCCTCCCCCGGAAGAGGTGGACCTTCTGGGCCTGGAAGGGTCTGATATGAGCACGAACTTCTCTCCACTGGCAGCTCCTCCCAGCAATTCTGAACTGCTGAGTGACCTGTTTGGGGGTGGAGGTGCCACGGGTCCTGCCCAGGCAGGACAGGCTGGGGTAGAAGATGTGTTTCATCCTAGTGGACCTGCGTCTGCGCAGTCCACACCACGCCGCACTGCCACCTCCGCCTCTGCATCGCCAACCCTAAGAGTGGGAGAAGGTAATCTTCCTCTCTGTTATCTCAGATGTCAGGAATAACTTTTGGACCAAGCACACAGAACTCAAATGTTTTAATAAGCTGGATTTTTCTGATTTCTTTGGAAGTTCCTTGGGAAAACATAAGGAAAATACAAGCATTGTCTGTTTTAATAGAAAGATAGAGGGATATATTTGAACTCCATACTCTCTAAATTTTTTTTTTATTTTTTGAAGATTTCATACATGAGTACTATAATTGCATCATTTCCCTCTCCTGCCTCCAACTCCTCCCATGTCACGCCCACCTCACTCTCAAGTTCATAATCTCCCCTTTCTTAATTATCATCATTACAACTACATCAACCAACTGAATCCTTTTAGTGTTGTGCGTATTTGTTTAGGACTGACTACTTGAAATTGGGTAACCTGCCTGGGGAAAGTATATTGTCTCCCTTGGTCCACAGCTCTTTGTCTAGGGGTGGAGCCTTGTCAGATTCCCTCTGTCTGTGTGGCATGTCCACTGCTGGTGTCACTGTGCAGGTCTTGTTTAGCCATCCATATTGTTGAGATGTCATGGGTGCAGATTTCCTGTGATATCTAGAAGACACTGCCTTCTAGTTCCTTTTGCTTGAAGATAGAGATGGATGATCTGTTATTTACTTCAGCAGCTGATATTTGTGTGATACTCGCCACTTGCCAGATATAGAATACATGATTAAACATGACTCAGTTCTTATAAAAATCAGTACACAGATGCTATCATTATCTCCACCTCAGAGTCGAGGAAATAGAAGCTTGCAGTTTAATTAGAAGCATTTCTTCAAACATCTGGAAATTTATGAGCCCTGGGGTCCCTACTTGACCTGAGGACTCAACGCTTTCCTTCAGACCTCCTGGAATACTTTCTTTGAATTCTAGTTTTCTGGATATACCCTAGCTATACAGAAAAGTATTTGGTTGCATCAAAATATGCTTGAGGGGCTCAGGCCAGCAGCATGGTTGGGAGAGAAGTGTGACTGGTCTTTGTAGGAGCTTGAGCCATACCTAGCTAGTTTCACTTGACACAGCACCAACAGGCTTCCTTTTCTGGGTCAACCTTCTTTTTCCAGGTCAGGCACAGCATTAACATTTGCAAGATGATGTAGCCCAGTACCAGAGATTCATTACAGCTTCAGAATAACCACCTCCCCATGTTAAGATGATGCTGCATAGAAAGGGTAAAGAGATAAGGGGATGCTATAGGAACCTTCCCAGCACTAATCCTTCACCTCTGAAGGCTCTGGGCTGGTCTTAGCTTGTGCACTTCTACTGGATGCCTCTTTTGTGAGAAGAGAAGGGGAATTTAGGATCACAGAGCTTAGGTGTAAACTGTTTTGCTTTCTTCCAGCCAGTTACTATTTATCAGGATGAGTAAAAAGTCTGTTAGGGAAACAAATTCCCAAGATAGAAATCAGCAGTGTTCCATGACTAAGTTTCAAGGCAAACTATCCTAATTTAACTCTTTATAGACTCATGCTTTTATAAAGCTAGAAGGCACTGTCAACATTACTTAATTCTGTGTGCAAAATCATAGGTATGCTGTCTGAGCATAATACCCAATTGTTAATGGCAGATCTACATGTAAGACTACATGTAAGTATTCTCTGTCTCCAAAAAGAAACAGAGCACCATCTAGAATTAATGCTACATTTGAATCATTGGACTAACACTTAACTATCTGAGTAGTCTTCTTCTTAAAAAATTAGTTTGGCTAGTTGTGATGGCAAACACCTTTACCATAGCACTTGGGAGGCAGAGGCAAGTGGATCTCTGTGAGTTTTAGACCAGCCTGGTCTACATAGGAAGTTACAGGCCAGCCAGGGCTACATAGTAAGATCCTGTCTCAAAAACAAACAAAACAACAAAAACCCTCTTACTTTGCTTAGTTAGAGCATGATGGAAAATATTAACTCTTGAGTTTTCATCTGTAATATTCACGTTTCATCTCTGATTATTAGAGAATTTCTAAAGCAGGGTGATATTAAAAGTGCTTTGGTAATCTAAGAAGACTTTAGTGTCTTCTCCACTGATTAGGTTCAACTAGAAACAGGGGGCTTAACCTTTGTCCTTTTATAGTCTTCCTGTAAACCCCAGAGTTCTGTCAGTGGGGATGAGGTCTCATGAATACTAAGTAGGGCAAGGGATGTGCATCCTGGACCACATTGCCCGAAACAGTGTAGATCCTATCATAACAAGCTCATCTGCTGCCCTACAGGTGTTGGGGGAGCCTTGTGCCAGTGATGTCATAGCTGTAAACTGTGAGCCACATGTCCCACTGCATCGTGACAGTGGGAAGTGTTTGTTCGATGGTTTGGTGCTTGGGCTCTATTTCTGGAATGGGTCAGCCTCACTCCAGGAAGCAGACTGTGATCAGCTTGGTGTCTACAGATTTGGAAGTGACATCTCACTTTAGGTAGCTCAAAGAGGTTTTTGTTCCATACTTAACAGTGAGAAGTCCAAGGGCAGTTGTCCCATGCAGTTTAGTGATTGACACCTTGTTCCTTTTGTGATTGATGCTTGTGGGACTACCTGGAGCTGGAAGATTTGAACGTGGGTCTAGTCCAGTGTTTTCTGAACTTAAACAAGAGCAAGTTTCTAGACCTCAGTTTCCCCAGGGCTGCGTGAAGGTGACAGCACTTCTGTTTCCCAGGGAGAAACTGAGGACCACCCAAGGTCTTCCCTGTAACACAGTAGAGCCCCAGGAGGCTTTCCGATTGCTGACAACCAGGGTCTCTAACATTCCCAGTTTCCTCACAACTTTTTCTAGCTGCTAGCAGGCTGGTGAGTCAGTGTTTTAGGACTGCTTGCATCCTGTGGACCCAAGAGAGTGCAGCTTTACTCACTGCTTTTATTTTATTCTGCTTTTAGCCTTCAAGTGAGCTGAAGGTCACATAAAAACAAAGTTTAAGAAAGACCTACATAAAAGAATTGTTCTTTTCTTTTATGATGGGTCTTAAGTAACTCATGGGGGAGCTTGATCTCGTTCTGTAACCCAAGATGACCTTGACCTTCTGATTCTCCCATTTCCATCTTCTAAATGCTGGGATTACAGGCATGGAGCAGCATGCATGTTGCTGGGGTAAAGCCCAAGGCTTCAATGTATGGTAGGCAAGCCCTCTGCCAGTTGAGCTATGTTCCTAGTCCTGTCAGTGGGGTGTTCTGCTATTTGTCTTTATAGCAGTGGGCCCTGCCTGGTTTTTCCCATTAGTTCCTTTTACATGGACACTTATTAGTCACTGTACCCCTGTAGTCTATACATAGTTAGGGCAGCTCACACGTTCATCTGTACTGGCCTTGTTTTCTCAGCTAGTCTGTAACTGTGATTTGCTGGCTTTATGTTATTAAGATTTTCCAAAGCTGGCTTGAGGAGATGGCTCATTAAACAGCTTGACATACAAGTGTCAGAACCCCAGAACCCACATAAAAGCTGAACATGTAGTGTGAACATCTGTAATCTCAACACTTCTCCAAGGAGATGGGAAGTAAAGGTAGGCAACCCCAGAAGCAGCAGAAAAATGAGATAGGATCAAACAAGGCAGGAGATGAGGACAGATACCTGCACTCTGTGCTATGCTACACACACACACACACACACACACACACACACACACACACACACACACACACATCACAATTTATAAAAGCTATTTGGACCCTCATGTAGAGTTATGGCTTTTCAAATAAATAAATCCAGACTCTTTCATCTACATGGGTGGGATGATTCCTGATTCCTGTTGGGATCCACTGTAGTTCCAGAGGAATTTCTAAGTCTAGGAAGAGGTGAGGGAGGTCAGGAGGCAAACTTCAGGCTGGTCTTTTAAGTGTTTGGCAAGGTAACAGTGGCCACTCTTCAGTATCTATACAACAATTAGCTGTCAGGATAAAGAAATGCATTTTCCCCGTGTTTTCTAGGTGCCACCTTTGACCCTTTTGGAGCCCCTGCTAAGCCCCCAGGCCAGGATTTGCTGGGCTCCTTTCTGAACACATCCAATGCTTCTAGTGACCCCTTTCTGCAGCCCACCAGAAGTCCTTCCCCTACAGTACATGGTAAGAAAATGTTTTCTATGATGCTTAATGGAATAATGAAGTGGTTTTCCACAAGACAATGCTAAGTACTGAGATGTAAATGTAAAAGCATCTGTGTGTGTGCGCACGCATGTGCATGCTTGTATGTGTCTGCTTGCAAAATTTGTAGAAATCAATAATTTATTAACATATTAAAAACTCTGGAATATCTTTTTTGGAATGGGGCTCATTTAACATTTAACATGGTTTCACTATGTTCCTGGTCCTGAAAGCATTAGCCTGTGCATTTCTGCTTACTTTTATACTAGAGATGCATACCCAGAAAGCACAGGGCATCATTGACTATAACATATGCTATTATTTTATGTCCCAGTAAAAAAGAAAAAATGTACCCACTTTTAATTGATTGGAAGCTATGTCCTAGTTGTAGAAACCTTTGAAGTGTGAAAAAATAAGATTTTTAAGTTAGTAAAATATGATGTTAGCATCCCACAAAATTATCAGTTACCGGAGCAGAATTTGGAACATGGCACATGGGTGTATGTGAGTGCCTCTGTCTAATGTGACAGCTTCTGGCTGTGCATGGCTACAGAATTCAAGATGAGATGTGGTTATTCTGACTTGAAATGTGCTCCATGTGTAAGGCAAACACCAGATTCCAAAGTTTACTGCACATAAAAGAATGCAAGATATCTTAATATTTTATAGCATTTACTCATTAGAATAATATTTGGGTTATCTGCTCAATAAATTAGCATCATATTTTACTGATTTAAGAATCTTGTTTTTCTACATTTCAAATGCAGGAGTGATGATTAATGTTATCATTATTTTCTCTTTTACATAATCCAAGTCATCTATGAACTTATAATGGCTCCTTATTCCTCCCAGTGTAAAAGCCAATACTGTGTACCCTGGACATGGCCTGTGTGGACCCCATAACTCTACCATCCCCAGACCTCCTGGGACCTCATTTTCCAGTTTTCCTCTTTTCTGTCTTCATTTCAGCCCTTTGCTCGTTCTCTCTCTCTCTTTCTCTCTCTCTCTTCCCCCCTCCCTCTCTCTCTCTCTGTCTCTGCCTTATTTTTATCCTGATGGGAGAGAAGACATCATCAGAATGTAAAGGAAACCAGACAGTAAATGTTGACAAAGCTGTCTACTTTTGGCCTTTTTTTAATGGGTTACTGTGGAGCTAGAGCAGAAAGAAAAGATAATGGTGTGAGCTTTTTAAATAATTATCTGATAGGAAGGTACATGATACATTGACAGTAGGTAAATAAGAGATAATTATGAAGCCTAGAAAGCTGATCCTGGTGCCTTGGATCCTGTGTGTGTGTGTGTGTGTGTGTGTGTGTGTGTGTGTGTGTGTGTATGTTTGTGGTCTGGGTGTGGTGTATGTGTCTATAGTGTGTGTGTGTGTATCTATGTAGTGTGGTCTGTGTGTGTGCATGGTGTGTATAGTGTGTGTGTGTATGATGTGTATGTCTGTAGTGTGGTGTGTGGGTGTGTGGTAAATGTATGTGTGTGTGTGTATGTTTGTGGTCTGTGTGTGGTGTATGTGTCTATAGTGTGTGTGTGTATGTGTATCTATGTAGTGTGGTCTGTGTGTGTGTATGATGTGTATGTCTGTAGTGTGGTGTGTGGGTGTGTGGTAAATGTATGTGTATATGTGGTATGTGTGTGGTATGTGTGCAGTGTAGTATGTGTGAGTGTGGTCTTTCTGTGTGTGTCTGTTGTGTAGTTTTTGTTTTTTTTTTTTTTTTTAAATTTTTTTTGATTTATTTATTTATTATGCATACAGTTTTTACAGAAGAGGGCGCCAGACCTCATCATAGATGGTTGTGAGCCACCATGTGGTTTTGCTGGGAATTGAACTCAGGACCTCTGGAAGAACAGTCAGTGCTCTTAACCTCTGAGCCATCTCTCCAGCCCCTGTTGTGTAGTTTTTAATCCCACTTGTAATGGTAAATTAGTGACTGAATTATACTTGCAGATTTTATGAGCAAAGTCCTAGGGAGAGATTCTTTCCTCCAGGAGTACATTTCACTTCAGTTCTGCTCAGAACTTCTTGAGAGGTCAGAATGATCTCTCTTGAAGCTTTAATGGGCTTCTTTTTGAGTGACAGTAGACACATATCTGCCACCAGTACAGTGAGAGATACATAGTTTTTGCCCAATTAGTGTTCTGAAACAGTTCCTCCTTCTCATCCCATGTCACAGCTGGGGCGGAAACAAGATCCCAGTTCTGAGTGGTTCGTGCTTTGGTGCCCTTGTCAGTGCCAAACTAAGCCGGAGTGAGTTTAAGGATATTTTCCTCCTTTCACGTGGCCCAGAATGTTAAGTATATTAGTGAGGTGCACAAAGATGAATAAGACAGTTCTTGCATTCAAGGAACTCAACATTAAGTGAAGACAGATAAGTGCACAATTATAATCCAAGTGGGTGGAGACAGAGGTAACACAAAGGTGAGCCAAAGAACGAACAGAGAAAACCTATGGTTTCTACCAAGCTCTCTTAAGCTTGTGCAGATGAAAGCAGAAACTAGCCCTGTTGGCAGAGTGGGTCAGAAGCCCAGGAGGAGTCGTGAATCCATTAGATATTGAAAAGCCACGCAAAGCCATGTGGGCTAGAGAAGACAGCATTGTCCTGTGCAAACTCAGAGGAGTGGGCTCTGAAGTGTCTTGTTCTCATTCATTTCCTCTCCATTTGCAGCTTCCAGCACACCTGCTGTGAACATCCAGACAGATGTGGCTGCAGGGTGGGACTGGCATACCAAACCAGGTAAAGACCAGCAGCTTACTTTTTATACACAAGTGACCAGTGACAAACTCATGGTCCTTCACCCAAGATGAAGTGGACACTTGGAATATTATAGTCCACTGTGTAGTTTGATTATTCCTAATGATCTTCATTGTAGCAGCACTTTTTCCAATGTGCTTGATGACATGATATATATATATATATACACATACACATACACACACGTACCATATATACTATATAAGTTATACACTAAGTTTTTACAAATATATTATATACTATATATAGTTAGATATATTTAACTTGCAAAGTTAAACAGCAGTTATATACATATATACATATATATCTACACTTTAACTTTACAAGACTCATTTGTTATATATCTGTCTCAACAATATAATTAGATGGATCTAAATTGGTTTTAGCACTTAGAATCCCCTGGGTTTTTTCTTTTTCTTTTTCGATAAGTCTAGCTTCAGTTTTCTTATCTGAGAAATGGGGCTAACAATGCTTGTTTATCCCACACAGTAGAGTAAGTGTAAGTAAAACAATGTAGATATATACCCTCCCTCATTGCTCATGGCTGAAACTCTACCCCCACTAAGTAATAGCTCCCATGGGTTCCTTTGCCTGGCCCCAGATAAACAACACCTTATTTTCAATGAGTTTGACTGAATAGGCCCTCTATTAAGTGCAATGTCACAACATCTCTGATTTTGTGAGTGGCTTCTGTCATTTTACAAAATGTCCCAAGGTTTATCCACATTGTAGTCATAAGAACATTTCTTTCTTTTTTTTTTTTTTTTTTTTAAACTTTATTTATTTATTTATTTGCCTTGGTGTTTGCCTGGAACTGGAACTACAGACAGTTGTTAGCTGCCATGTGGGTGCTGGGAATTGAACCCAGGTCCTCTGGAAGAGCAGACGGTGCTCTTAACCGCTGAGCCATCTCTCCAGCCCCCATTTCTTTCTTTTTAAGCCTAGTTCATATTTTACTGTCCACATATACCACATTTTTTTTCTGCCTTTCCTTTTCAGTGGACAGGGATAATGTACAATGACCATGGTTGTATAATGCCTCTTGAAGGCTTTATTTTATAGAATTAATATCTCGGCTATACTCTCAGGAACATGGTTGTCAAGACATGATAGTTCTGCTTTTGGTTTGTGAAGAGCCTGCATACTATTTCCCACAGAAACTGTACCATCCTGCATCCCCACCAACAGTGTGGGCCCAGTTTCTTCTCAGTCTTACAAACACTTTTTTTTTTTTTTTTGACAAATGCCAATTCTGACAGGTGTAAGGTAATATCTCATTATTTGATTGGGATTTCTCATAATAATTAGTGACTGTGGTAATCTGAATAAGAATTTGAGCTTATATATTTGAATAGTTGGTCCCAGTTGGAACTGTTTGAGAAAGGGGTGATGTGTCACTGGCAGTGGGCTTCAAGACCCCACCTGGTTCCTAGTTAGCTCTCTGTGCCCCAGGCTTGTGGGTAGTATGTAAAGCTCTCAGGTACTGCTTCAGGGCTGTCTACGTGCTCCGCACTATGGTAACCATGGACCCTAACCCTCTGCAACTGTGAGCCTCAATAAACTTTTTTTTCCATAAATTGTCTTGGTGATGGTGCTCCATCACAACTGAAAATTAACTAAGACAGTGATGTTGAGAAGCTTTTCTTAAATTTTTTTAATTATGAATAAAGTCATTTTTTATCCATGTATCGCCTTGTTCAAACTCCTTTCCCCCTCCTGCCCTTGAGAGCTTTTTTATGCATTGTGATGATTTGTAAATCTTATTTGGAGAAATGTCCTTGGTTTGTTTTTAAATCAAGTCATTAGGTTGTAGTTGCTTTATATATATTCCAGCCCAAACATTCACTTCCCACCCTAAAACAATCAGCCAGCAGCTGCCAGCCAGCTGCCTGTCTAATAAAAAAACTTTCCTTGACCTTTCACCACTAGCCTGGTAACAACATTCCTATAGCCTTTTTGATCCTGGCTATATAAAGGGTTCTGGGGGTAATAGAGGGGAGCCCCCTGGTCAGCTCTTATGATTGGGGCTCCATCTGTACAGCTGAACAATAAAAATCTTGCCTCCATTTGGTCGGGTGTCAGCATGGTTTGGTTTTGGCAGTCTTCTCTGGGGTTCCTAGAAACTCTGGTACAACAGAACAGTGGTTGGCAAATATTATCCCCATTGTATACTTCACTATTTTTCCTGTGTTGACTATTTCTCTATCATACAGGCTTTTCTAGTTTATCTACTTTTTGCTTTTATTGCTTTGATTTTTTTTTTTTTTTTTAAAGTTAAGGGGCTGGAGAGATGGTTCAGTGATTAAGAACACTGTTCTTGCAGTGGATCCAGATTAGAATCCTGGCACCCACATTGCAGCTCACAGTTCTAATGTAGTTCTGGTGACCTGATGTCCTCTTCTGGTCTCTGTGGGTATTGCAGACACATGGTGCACAGACATACGTGCAGGCAGATCATCCATGCACATAAAATGAGACACTCATAAAAAATTTTTAAGTTAAAAATGTTACCGTTGAAAGATAGTAAGCAAGACTCCCTAGGGGTGGGGTGGAGGGGGTGTTTCAGATCCAGCCTGACTCCAGATCTCTGAAGAAAGAGAATGTCAGCATGGGAGAGGTAAACATGGGAAGTAACACGCATAGCCAGGGAAGATCAGATGCCTGACTCATGTCTTACCCTTGCTTCTAGTCACCACTTACCTAAATCAGAGTAATAGCATCTAGGGACTTCTCTCTCAAATGTTTCCAAACCCCATCCTAATTTGCCTTAGGGGCAGCTCAGCAGGTACTCTGAAAACCAGCCTCCTGCTTCAGGGAACTAACTTATTTTTAATGGTCTCCATTCCTTTCCAGGGGGTTTTGGAATGGGAAGCAAATCAGCTGCCACCAGCCCGACAGGCTCATCACATGGCACGCCGACCCATCAGACCAAGCCCCAGACTCTGGATCCCTTCGCTAACCTGGGGACATTAGGTATAAACTTAGCAAGTTAAGGTCTGAATAATACTTGATGCTAATGTCACCTGTGGCAGCTCCACACTGTTCTGATTGCAGCGCTAGACTTCCCTTTATCTTTTAGGGACCACAACTGAGAATAAACTGGATCCTTGGCTTTGAGATGAGAAGCGGGATTGGAGTTTAAGCATTAGTGTTAAGAGAGAAGGAGGCACCACGGAAGATGTGCTTGAGAGCAAGGATGTGGGCTTCTCAAAGCAGAGCCACATATAAGTGTGCTAGCTTTAGTCATACAGACTGCTTTGCTTTCTTTCCAGTTGTGTCTCAAAGGGTTGTTAGTTGCTTTTTTGTGGGTTTTTTGGTGCCTCCTTTTTAATTGATGTGAGGTTATAGAGTGGCTGGCTCCAGAGGTGTCTTGGATGGGATTACAACTTGATAAAAACAGCACAACACAACAACAACAACCAAAAAGCAGGAGCTACCAGGGTTTGGGGCATGCTCTTTTACTGCAAAGGAGGTTTTCTGGTGAGATTCATAGAAAAGTGAAAGTTTTCCCCTAGGAAGAGAGAAAGGCTTTGAATAAATATCATGTTAGAATTCTTTATTCTTAGCCCCAGATAAGCCAAATACAAAAGCAATGGGTAGAAATAAATGATTAAGAGTGGGGCATAAATTAATGAAAATAGAAATGAAAAAAGCAATACAGGAAATAAATCGATGAAGAGAAGAATTGATAAGTAAGATGGACAGACCTTTGCCAAACTAAATAATGAAAAGACTCACATTGATAAAATTAGAGATGAAAAAGGAAAAATTACAACAGATGTCATTGAAATTCATAAATTCATAAGGACATATTTTAAAAATATATATTCCATTAAATTGAAAACCCTAAAAGAAATAGTTGCCCTTCTAGATGATTTGACCTAACAAAGTTAAATAAAGATGAAAACAGTTCAGCCGTGTAACAAGCAAAGGAACTGAAGCAGTGATTGAAAGAAAAAATAATAAATCTACAACTAAGCAGCAACTCCAGGCCCAGAAGTATTCATGGTTGAATTATACCAGGGCATTGCAGAGTAGACGCACCCTGCCCAAGCATTCTGTAAAATAAGGGAAGGTTAAACACCCTGCTCTTTTGTGGGGGGGAGCTAGTTTTATCCTAAACCAGGTGAAGACACAGCAGTAACGCAAGGACATTATAGGCCAATCACCCTGATGAAATTACATTAAAAGTTCTCAATAAAGTACTTGGACACTGAACTCACACGAAAACGATCATTCACCATGATCAATTTAACTTCATGCCAGAAATGCAAGGGTGACAATCATATAATGTAATGAATCACATAAATGGACCCAAGGACAGAATTCTTGACAAAATTCAACATCCTTTACTGATAGTTTTTGAAGAGTTAAGAATGGAGGGATCACATCTTAACATAGTAAAGTCATATATGACAAGCCTGTAGCCAGTGCTAAATGGAGCAAAAACTTAAAGCACTTCTCCTAAGAGCAAAAATAAGAGATATTTCTCCACTCTAATTCAATAGAGTGCTTAAAGTCTTAGCTAGAGCAATAAGACAGGAAAATTAATTAAAAGGGATATAAATAGGAAAGGAAGAAGTCAGAGTATCCTTATTTGATATATTCTGTATATTAGATACCAAAAAGACTACCAGAAAACTCTTAGAGCTGATAAATGCTTTCATCAAAATAACAGGATAAAAAAAAGTCATATAAAGTCAGTATCCATCCTGTATCCTCATGTTGTCTTAGTAAGGGTTTCTATTGCTATGATGAGACACCACAACCAAGGCAACTCTTATTTTAAAAAAACAAAACAAAAACCCATTCAATTGAGGGTAGCTGGCTTTCAGAGGTTCAGTTCATTAACATCAGGATGGAGAGCAGATAGAGCTGGTGCTGGAGAACTTGAGAAAAGAGACCTTAACACCCACCCCTACAGTGACACACCTACTCCAAGGCCACCCCCTTTAGGGGCCATTTTCTTTCAAACCACCACACATGCTATGAAAGAAATCAAGGAAACAAATCCGTTCACAGTAGCCTCAAAAGCAACAAAATACTACAAAACCTTTGGACTAAACTGATCAAGGAAGTGAAAGATCTCCACAGGGAAAACCTTAAAGTATTAATGAAAGAAACAGAGGAAGACACTAGAAGATGAAAAGATCTCCCATGCCTGTGAACTAGAAGAACTGATGTAAATATGGCCATCCTACAAAAGGCAATCCATAGATTTAATGCAACTCCAATCAAAATTTCAATGCCACTCTTCACCGAAATAGAAAAAAAAAAATCTTTAAATACATAGAAGAACACAGGTAGCCAAAGAAATCCTGAGCAAAAATAATACTGCTGGAGATATTGCCATACCTGATTTCAGGTTATACTGCAGAGCCATAGTAACAGAAACAGTATGGTATGGACACAAAGTCAGAACTGCAAGTCAGTGAAATAGGACACCAAGAGATAAGCCCACAGAGGTACAGCCATGGTTTTTTGTTTGTTTGTTTTTTGACAAAGATGACAGAAATACATATTGTGAAAAAGACAACATTTCAAACAAATAGTTCTAAGAAAACAGGGTATCTATGTGTACAAAAAGGAAAATAAATCCCTTTATTTTACTTTTCATGAAAACCAACTTCAGTGGATCAAAGGCTTCCATAGACATCCTGAAACTCAGAAACCACTAGAGGAAAAATAGAAAAAACTTCTCTTCAAGGTATCTGCAAGGATAAGGGCCTTCTCCAGAGGACTGCAGTTCTTTGGGAAATATTACGTAACAAACGGGACCTTATGAGATTCAAAATCTTTAGTACCTCAAAGGGCAAGTTAATGTAATGAAGATCCAGCCTACAGAATCGGAGAAAGCCTTTGCTGGCTTTATATCTGCTGTAAGATGAATGTCTAGAATGTACAAAGAAGTAAAAATACTAAACAAAAATAAAGCAGACTCAGTACATAACAAAAAAAAAATGAACAGTTTTCAAAAGATAAAGTAAAAATACCCAATAAAAGATATGGAAATGTGTTCAGCCTTAGTAGGTATCAGAGAAATTAAAATAAAAAAATTCATAATTCCATTGGGCACAATGACTGTCATTAAGAAAACAAATAAAACAAACGCTGGTGAGGATATGAACAGAACAGAACCCTATACATCTCTGGTGGGAATATAAACTAGCAGTCACTATGGAAGGTGATGTGGCAGTTTCTATAAAAGAAAACAGTAACTATTGTATGTCTTCCAGATGAGCTTCTCTCAATGTGTTAGTGAGCTGACATTTTAATGTAAAGATCTCTCTCTCTCTCTCTCCTTCTCTCATCCATCTATCTGCCTGTCTCCCCTCTCTCTTTCTACCCACTTTCTGTTCATCTGTATATCACTGTGTCACTCATCTCTATTATCAGGATAGACTAATAGAATCCTTTGGTTCAGTGAGTTATCAACCACTTCTGGCATTATTTATTTTGCCATTGTCCCTGTCATTGATTTTTTTTTTGTAAATGCTTCTTTGTTTTTATGTCTTTTTACTCAATTTTATCAAGTGAAAGGAAGAGGCATCCACCTGGGAGGGACAGTGGGATGTTCAGGCATTTCCTGAACTTCTTATACCCCAGCTCCGGGTGTCATCTTTCTGTAAGGTATCTGTATTTGTTTGGGGGGGGCATAAAATTTAGAAGTCAAGATCTATGTGCTAAGTATGATTATTGTGTCATTGCTGGTATGTTATTTTTTTCCTCCCAGGAGACAGTGTGTGTGAGTGTGTGAGTGTGTGTGTGTGCACAGTCAGTGTGACTCTCCCTGGGATCTTCCTTGCCTTCTCCTATTCTGCATATGAATCTTCCATTTTCTCATATTGCAGTTTATAATCAGACAGCATCAGTAGTTTTAGAGTAGCCAAGCCTGCATCACCACACAGAGGAAACCAGCGTGTGTAGCATGAGTCTGTTGTCCTTTTGGAAGTGCAGCAGTCTTCGCAACCTCTTCTCAGAACCTGGCTCTGGGTGTCAGTCGCTTTCTTTTCATCACTGTTTTGGGTCTTTGAAGGAGCAATGGAGATGACGATATTTCAGCTTCTCCCTTTACCTTCTCAAAGCCCAGCCCTTCCGCAAAGGAAGGCAAGGAGTGTAAAACTGGAACCTACTTGTGAAATTTAAAAACATCTATAGTTGCTTTTGTGTCCTAACCAGGCTTTTCCTTATAGTAAATGATAATCAATCCCAATAATTGACATTTAAGCTGAACCTTAAAGAGACCATTTATTTGATTCCCTATTCTTGTCACTTAGTTTTGAATCTAGTAAAGAAATAAAATTTGCTTAGAATGGGGCAGGCTGGACAGGGTGATACAGTCTGGCTCTTCTGGCTTAGACTCCATGGTCTAGTTCAAGTGTTCTGCTGAATGTTATAGAAAAAACAAACAAACAAAAAACCCTACTAAACTATTCTGCATTGCTGTTCATTCATCTGAAGAAATTAATGAGGCAAGGATACTACCTAAAAGTACCATGGACTGATTAAGGAAATAAATACTCAGACATGCCTGCAATTTCTTTACTTCTTAAGGAAGGTTAGTTCTATTACCACCCAAAGCAGTTTCCACTAAAATCATGGCAAGCAATGCCTTGCAGCACGAGTCTGAAGCTGCTCCACTATCCTTACCTCCTCTCCCCGTTTTTCTCCACAGGCGGCTCGTCATTTGCCAGCAAACCCACCACACCAACTGGATTAGGTGGAGGATTTCCACCTCTCAGCTCACCACAGAAAGCATCCCCTCAGCCAATGGGTGGAGGGTGGCAACAGCCAGCCGGCTATAACTGGCAGCAAGCACAGGCCAAGCCACAGTCCAGTGCGTCTCATTCCTCTCCCCAGAACAGACCCAATTACAACGTGAGCTTCTCAGCTATGCCTACTGGACAGAGCGAGCGTGGGAAAGGATCCACGAATTTGGGTGAGGATGGCGAGATGAGCCTGGTATAGGCCAGCCGGCCTGTGTTGTCACATTGTCGGGAATGTTATATCTGAAGGACCCAAAAACCAGTCACTAAGTTTATGAGACCATCTTAGAGTTGAAAAGGCATCAGGTGATCCATGCCTCCAGGACCGTATGTGAAACACCTGGGCCTACTGTGACCCCACACAGGTGTCATGTGACTGTGGCTCAGTCTGCCTTTCCTTCTCCATGCTGTAGTATGAAGGAAGGCATTTGTCATAGGTTTTCAAACCTAGCATAGCACTTGCTCTATTATAAGACTTAATCCATGTTGATTAGATGGGTAGATGGGACAGAAAACTATTTCCTTTGGAAGAAGAAAGTTATTCTTAGGAGAAAAGGATGGGAACTTGTCAAAATGGTGTAGATATTAATAGTGTGATATTAATCACAGGCAATTGATTGATAGGGTAATATTTATTAAAAGGGTTAATAGCAACTTACAATAGAAAGAATAGGCAGGAAGGCTTGAATGATCTACTCAACCGGATAGAACAGGTCTTCCTCTCAAGTGATGGGAGGGCAGAGAGCTCTGTAGATGTGCATTCTAATCTTGAAGCTGTCCCCAACCATGCTTCAAAGCCACAGCCTAGAAGGTCATAGGTGAATCTCATATATATGCTAGCCAAAAGGCTACATACACTTCTAGGTCAAGGTGATGCATTTGATTCTCACTACAAAATGGCATTAGATTTTCTCCTTGGTCCACAGTAAGAAGGGTGGTTGGTGGATTCCTGAGTTTGGGGACACCTGTGATAATACCATTGCCTAGGGCTGGGAAGATATCTTAGACTGGATAAAAAAGAAACATCTTTTTAGATTTTTTTTATTTTACATGTATGGATATTTGTTTATATGTTTGTATGTGTATAAGTATACCATGTACATTCCTGGTGTCTAAGAATGTCAGAATGGGCTTCAGATGCCCTGGAACTGGAGTTATAGATGGTTATGAATCACTCTGTAGGTGCTGGGAATCGAACTAGGTCCTATGCAACAACAGTGAGTGCTCTTAACTGCTCAGCTGTCTCCCCAGTCCCCCTAGATTAGATTCTTGACATTGAGGTAAAAATAATATCTATTAAAACTGAGTTTGTCAGACAGTGTCAGTTTACTTGGCATGGTGGTTCATTTGATGATTCCCTTCGAGGAACATGGACCAAAGTGATTCTCTTCATGGTGGCTAATGTGTGTTGAGTGCTTAACGCATGCAAGGGTATCCTAGGCACTTTCATGTTATAATATCTCTAAAACCAATACTCTGATATAGATGAGGAACTGTGAGTTAGATCTGCAAAATAAGTTCTCGGAGTCTTGAAACTTGTAAGAGCCAGGGCTTGAATCCCAGTCATTTAGCACCAAAATGTTGGCATCTGCTGTCACTGTCACTTTCAGGTGACCATCACACCAGTGTGTGTTCACAGCACTGCTGTGATGAAATCACATGTGCAGGAAATGTATGACATCATGTTTATTCTTTAGTTAGCAGGGGAATTCTTTGGCCAATCCCATTGAGTCACATGGCACTCTTTTTATTTTTGTTTTGAGTAAAGAGTAAGTGTATACTGAGAACACTAAATTTTGGTGTGCACACAT
Source organism: Sigmodon hispidus (assembly GCA_004025045.1). Lineage (NCBI taxonomy): Eukaryota > Metazoa > Chordata > Mammalia > Rodentia > Cricetidae > Sigmodon > Sigmodon hispidus. Next base: position 192,045 of record PVIH01000930.1, read on the forward strand.
GTGAATGTGGCTTCTTAAAAACAAAGAATTCCTAACCAGGAAAAAAAATACCTTGGTTTGATTACTGCTGACTGCATGGGCTGTTGTGGTTTTGTTCTGTTTTGTTTTTAAATGAATCCTGAGACAACCAGGCATGCTTTTAGCTCATTCTCATGATAACACTCATTGTTAACATCATCCTCATTCTCTAGGTTAAGAAACTGAGGTATAGATGCCTACAGTGTCCCTGTGGTCCTATCTGGACTTGTTTCCAGGATCTGCATCTTCAATAAGACAGAGAGATTTAGTTCCCAACCAGACTCATAAGGGGAAGAAAGGCCCTATGACCCAATGAGCACATCAGCTGCATATAAATAAAAGAGTAATAATAGCAGGGGGAATTTCAAACACTTGAATCTAGGCTCTTGTCAAATCTCTGACACTAGTCTGTTGTGACTGTGGTAGAATCATGAGTATCTTTGTCTGTAAAGTTACGTTGGTGATAAAATAGACTTTAACAATCCTGACTCCAGTTCTGCACTTGCCATAGACATGTTGTGTGACATGAACAAGTTTCTTATTTGTTACATGGAGCCTTTAGTGTTCTACACAGGGCAGCTGTGAAGAGGATGGAAGTATTAGAAAACGACTCTGAAGCCCCATACTTCCGTGAAGCGAGACTTTTGACATTCTGTTGAAGAATGAAGGTTGTGATGGTTTCCAAATACTGTGTTACAGATGGGAAACAAAAGGCTGCTGACTTTGAAGACCTGCTTTCTAGTCAAGGTTTCAATGCCCACAAAGACAAGAAGGGGCCTCGAACAATAGCTGAGATGAGAAAGGAGGAAATGGCGAAGGAAATGGATCCTGAGAAATTAAAAGTGAGTGAACGGCTTGATTATTTTTTAAGACAGAGATGTGTGACAGTCACGGATGTCCCATCACCTCTGAATTGGTTGCCTTTGATAGATACTTGAGGGAGGGAAGCTTGGTCTCGGCTCATGGTCTCAGGAGATTTCAGTTTACTGTGACAGGAAAGGCGTGGCAAGGGGAGTGTGCAGGGCAGCTGCTCACTTGGGAGCAGACAGGAAGCCCCAAGAGGGGAACTGCAGCAAGAGGTAGGTAGGTAGAACCTTCCAATGCCCATGCCTAGGGAGCTACTTCAACTAGCTAAGCCCCTGCAGGCTCCACAATCTCCCAAAAGACCACGTACTGGTCATCAGGTGCTCAAAGCATGAGCCTATGGAGAACAATTTAAATCTTACCACCCCCTAAGGGTCCTACCTCCTAATGCCATGCACCACCTTGGGTGTTAAAATTCATCATTGACTCTAGAGTGAGACACATATCCGCTATGGAAAGCACATCATTCTGGCAATCACTGTATTACAGAGGGTCTCTGAAGCTATCGTCTGAAGACAGTCATATTCTTCAGTAACAAGGTAGCTTTAGGGAGGTCTGTGTATGATGCTTTATTGCATCAATAAATAATTGCATCTGTGATTTGGTATTGAAGGTTTCTTATATTTGCCCATTGGATGAGCAATGACATTTGAATTTATAGTTCAGAAGCCTTTAGATTGTGAATATCTGTCATTAGAGTTCAGTGAGAACAATTCACCGTTTGTATTTTCTGTCCACCTTGAGAACTTTCAACTGTTCTAAGTTGACCAAAACCAGGTTTCAGTTCTCTGTTGATTAAGAGAGAAAGATTTATGCACCCATAGTTTACTGTCCTGGAGATGTTAGGCATGAGATGTGTATAGATAGTTAAGGAAAGGAAAGCTAATAGTGGTGAGGACCTGGCCCTCTACTACACACTCCTCCTACTTTTAAGCTAAAGAAGTACATTTCATTTCTTAAAATGAAAAACAAAACATCTGTTTTTGACTCTAAAGTTCTGGTGAGAATCAGTTTGGGTGGAGGGAGAATTTATTTACTTATTTATTTGCACTTTAGAAGAAAAAAGTTTGTCACTCAGTGAATTCAAGTTTAAACTCATAGAAAAGGAAGTGAGTTTTTCACAGGTGAAGCTATAGTCTGGACAGCCAGACGAAGACTAGCTGACTAGCTGAGAGGTAGTTCTGAAGATGAACGGTGTGAGTTGTCCATGAGTACATAAAGATCAAAGAGTTATGTTACAGGATATTTGATCACATTGTAAACTCTGAGATTGCATTTTTCCCCTAGAAAAACCTGTTTCTAGTTGTAGTGTGGCTCAGCCCTAGCACACATCTTTAATCCAAGAACTTTCTGCTTGAATATTGTAAACAGGATTAAATAAAGTCAACCATAGGTCAAGAGGTGGAGCAAACAACCAGTGGACAGGAAGTGAACTTGGGATTATTAAGAGAAAAACCATAGAGATTAAGAAAGAGTCAGAAAGATGGATAGAGTGATGCACAGGAAGTAGAAGGGAGGGACATTCAGTTTGAAGTCTTCTTTGAGATTTGGAGAAGGCAAGAAGAAGGCTTCTGGAATGTCAGCTGAGGAGGTCAGCTTAGTGCTTTCTCTGCTTCTTGGAGCTAGCAGGCTTTCACCCCAGCATCTGGCTCCTGTGTCTTTATTGATAAAATAGAATGGTTAAGATTTTGTTAAAAACAACAGAATTATGAAGCTGATGCCAGTTGGAGAGGTGGAATTATTCATGGTAGAACATTAAATATACTGAAAATCACAATGTCTCTGGGTTAAGGCATCTCCCATAGCAACTACTCATATTACTTTAGAAATGACAGACTATGGTGCTTTTGCTTCATGTCTCAGCAAATTTAAATATCAATTGTGAATAAAAAGATGCACTGCCTTAAGGACTGTAGTTTTGCTTGCTTCTCATGCCACATAACATCACAGACACTTAGTGTTCCCAGAGTGATGTCTACTTCCATTACCATTACTCATTAAGCAAACAGAGACAGTTTTCTATAAGGGAAAGTCATTTTATCTGTAACACCATGTTTGATTGTTTGATTGGCATGGGGCTTTTAATTGCTGAGGAAGGCAGCCATCAGGAACTGAACCATTTGCCCACCAACGCTCTCTGAAGCATGGGTACATGTCAAATGCTCATGCCATTTGTTTTTGTGTCTTAGTTTTTGCTGTGAAGGGACACAATGACCAAGGGAACTTACAGAAGAGAACATTTTTGGGCCTCACAGTCCCAGAAGGCTAGAATCCATAATCATCATGGTAGAGAGCCTGATTAGCAGGCAGCCATGGCTTTGAACCAATAGCTGAGAACTTACTTCTGATCCACAAGCACAAAATTAGAGAGAATGGGAATGGCATAGGCTCCATTCACAAAAATTAAGACTCCCCCAGTGACACACCTTCTCTATCATGGCCATGCTTCCTAAGACTTTTCTGCCAGTTGGGATCAAGAACAAGTCTATAAGCCTATGAGAGACATTTTCATTCAAACCACCATACCTTCTATTCATTCACTTCCTTTATCATACCATGAAGGTTCTTAGTCTGGATAAGTGAGGAAAGGGATCAATTAATTTAATAAACCTTTCCAGATCAGTAGAGCTGTTCCAAGTCTGGTTCCTGAGGCACAGTGATAAGGAAGTACCTTTCCATAAACAACTCCGTATAATAACAAGAAAAGGTAAGCATGCAGCTTCAATAAAGTGTGACAAACAAGGGGCACATTTATAGCAGGGTAGGTGGCATTTTTCCCCTTGCGGTGGGAGTTAAACCTAGGACAGGTAATCTACCACTGAGCCACATCCTAGCATAACTTTGGCTACATGAAAGGATATTTATTTAGTTAATGGAACAAAGTGTATCCAAGTGTGACCTCATATGTTCATATGTTAGGAGCTGTGGGAGGTCGGGGAGAAAGGAGTCCAAACCACAGAGATGTAGTCTGAAGTTCACGAACAGCTTTTGAACAATGATGTAGACCAGAAGGACGCGGTGTGGGAGGTGGGAGAGTGTTTCAGGTAGAGGGGGCTGCTTGTTCACTTTCACCGAAACAGAATGGATCTTCCCAGTCCTAGTAGATAGAAAGTATTTGACTGTTTGAACCGCTGTTGTCTTTCCTGTTTGCAGATCCTGGAATGGATAGAAGGCAAAGAGAGAAACATCAGAGCCCTGCTTTCCACAATGCACACTGTGCTGTGGGCTGGGGAGACCAAGTGGAAGCCTGTGGGCATGGCAGACCTAGTGACACCGGAGCAAGTGAAGAAAGTGTACAGGAGGGCTGTGTTGGTGGTGCATCCAGACAAGGTGAGTAAACCTGCCCTGTCACAGACTCGCCTGCTGCTGTTTAGGAGTTGAAAGAGCATAGGATAAAAACAGATTACTGGTGTATTAAGGCATTTATTTAACAGAACTTACTCTGTGGGTCACTTAAATCAGGTATCTAAACAGATAGTCATACTCCATGAGGCTGGCAGAGAGCAATCCAAGCACCCTTTACTAACAGTGGGACAAGCATCTTATTCACTACAGAAGTGCAGTGCTCATCAGTGACTTAGTTTTAGGGTTTACAGGTGATCTTGAACTACAGTAATAAAACAAGGCTGAGTACTTCAAAGGAAAATGTGGTTCCCATGGAAGGCAGTATCATGTTTAACCAGAACTCTAGGAGACACGTTAGGGTACATTTGGAAAACGGAATATGAGTGAGAATCAACAAGATTTTTAAAATGTCAGTGTGTGTTGCTGTTGGTGCTCACGGTTTGAATAAATTACCAGAGAGCATCTAAGGGCTCCACAGGATTAGAGTGTCAGTTTCCTCCTGGCTGAATTCATTGTAATTTTCAGTAGCACTTCAGATAGAAGCGTACCACCCTGCCGCCATGTGAAGTGTAACAGACACGTGACATGAAGTAGTGATTACAGTGCCTTTGGGATTGCATGTTTGAAATCATGTTTGATTTCTGTCTCTTGGCATGCCTTATGACTAAATAGGATAATTCGTGGGAAACAACATTAATATTGGACTTTGAACATTCGAAAGAGAGATAGGAGCCCCCCCCCATTGGCAAACTGCTTTATTGTGAGTTTCAAAGACCTTAACTTTATAGAAATTGGAAAGGGGGAATTTGGAAATACAGTCAACTGGAGATGGAGCTTTCTTTAACGAAGAGATACGTCTTTAGTTGCCCAGCAGGCTCCCAGTTTTCTCCTTATTGAAAGGTTTTCTGTTAGTCTCTGTGACTTTCCAGGGCAGTACTTAGTAATTAGTAATTTCAGATAGATAGGCTATAAAAAGGAATGTTTTAATAGAAGAGCATTTTAATTACAATCTACATTCTACATTCTCAACGAATTTAATATTAGTTTAATCTTAAATATCTAATTGTGTTTTGTGTTTCTTTTAGGCTACTGGGCAACCCTATGAACAATATGCAAAGATGATTTTCATGGAGCTAAATGATGCCTGGTCTGAATTTGAAAACCAAGGCCAGAAGCCCTTGTATTAATTTGTGAGCTTTTCTATGCTGGCTGCAGCCTTGTGTTAATGCTTAGTGTGTATTACAGTTCTGAGATTTTCACAGATGAACCAAAAATTCCAGTAATGTATTTCTAGTACTAAACTATTAAGTTCCTCATGAATTCATTTTTCATGATAAAGAATGTGAAAGTTTGGTTTCTTGACGTCCATAGCACTCTAGCAAGCTGATCTTGCAGAGTGGTGACATTCCAGCCTGCCCTCTGGGAAGCCTCCGCAGCATTTTCGCAGGGAAATGGGGCTGAGGCCACCCAAGGTGAAGGCATGACATCTGTCTCACTGTCTGAGATTAAGATTTATGAGTGGATGTTATGATAATTGGATTATATAATGGTTTTAAAGAATTAATTTAGGGATAATTTTTTGTTTGTGTTTTGTTTTTAAAAGATGTAATTTGAACAGTAACTTTACACAGACTACATGAATATCACCAACCAAGCATTTTTAATGCAAACTCACTGGGAGCCTTTAGCTCCTAAGTGTGACTTTTGATCAAGAGTTTAACAACCATAGAAGTGGCTAGATGGTGAGATATGATTATTCAGAAATCTAGGGTCACCCCCAACTCTCACTGGATGAGCTACAAGACCAAGCACATGATAGCTAAAGAAACCAGGAGCCTTGAGATGTCAAATCTCAGCTTCCGCTCAGGACATTGGGCTGCTGGCTCCCTTTCTCTTAAAAAATAAAAATAAAATATCTATAGTTGATTTAAGAACAATCTCTGAACACTACACCACCACAACTCCAAACCTATTTGAAAGCCTTTTCTAATTGCTGCCAAGAGGCTCAATGTTCTTTCTTTTGTTTAGTCAAGAAACCATCCTTCATGGGATAGCAGTTTGGCTTATTCAGTTAGCATGGACCTGGTGTTCTGTTGTTTTGTACCAAACTATGGGGAAAACCAAGAGGCTAACACTGAATTCCAGTTAGGAAACAGTTTGGTTGGGGAGAGAACTGTGTGTACCTTTAGATCCAGTTGGATAGTTTGTCAGTTTGAGCAACCAAAATCCCACCCACCCAGTGAATCTGGATCCCCCCCGGATTACTGGCGCTGGGTTTGCTGTTGAATGCCTGTAAAAAATATCTTAAGAATGAAGCTTTCTCAGACCTCCATGTGATCAGATTTTAATGCAGTGTTCAGTCCTTCCCACTCTGCAGAGAAAGCAGCTGAGACTTCACTAGGTCTCCTAGGGAGCACAAGTGCAACACTTACCTATCCGTGTAATGCATATGTACATGTATGATGTGCACATCCATAGTCACAAAGCAGGTGATCAAAAATATTTTCATTTTAATCTTAAAAGGTTTGCACTCGCTATTGTGAAAATCTTTCAAAAATTGCTTTTCAAAGACAATCATTTTGTTTGTTTCTGTTTTAATATTCTTGTGACAAACTGAACTGGGAAAGCAGCATGTCAGAAATACTTTTGTTCTATGTAGATCTCTCTTTGTTTTTTAAATTATAAAAGTTCTTTTTTTAATTTTACCGTTTACGAATAATGTGAAATTCTCAAAAAATGCTCTCTTTTAAATATGCAGCTGTAAACTGTTCAAAGTAACCATAAGAACCTAGGTGTTATTTATTAACATATTATACAATGGTGTCTTACTCAGTATGTGCTTGTCTTATTTAAGATTGGGATGTAAGACATGTTGCTGTGACATGTTTTTTTTTTTTTTTTTGGTGTTTTGTTTTTTGTTTTCTTTTTCCTCATTCACATGTGTAGATATTGTGTGAACTACAGTATATAATGACAACAATTAAGAGGATATTATGTGGCTGTCACATACATTTTGAAATGATAGAACTATATTAGCTTTGTATCGTGTTTGCATAGCTCATTAATGTTCATGGTTTAAATACCACTAAATGTTATGTGATTAGCAATGAGAAGGAACCCCTCTTTAAATCTAGGGGTTTTCCACCTCTCTTTCCCAGATGCATTATGATTCTGGACGCCTGTCTATTTCAAAACTTTTAACACATGCAGATCAATAGGTTCTGCATTCCTTTTAAATACCTGGTTATGACAGCTTGTGTTGGTCAGATCCATTGTCTCATTCATATTTATTGTAATATATTTTTGTTTTGTAAATATGTTAAACACAACAAAATGTCATTGTTCTAAAATATTTGTAATGTATATTAAAAAGGATAAAAATACTTGCAGAAATATATGGGTTTTTTTGTACTTGTGGGAACATAAGAGGCTAGAACAGTGGCTCTCAACCTTCCTAATGATATGACCCTTTAATACAGCTTCTCATGTTGTGATGACCCCACACCATAAAATTATTTTTTATGCTACTTCATAACTGTACTTTTGCTACCATTATAAATCATAATGTACACATTTTTGGAGATAGATTTATCAAAAGGGCTGCAACCCCTTGAGTTGAGAACTGCTGGGCTAGAAAGATCACTACTCAGTGGTTAAAAGTGCACATTCCTCTTGCAGAGGAGCTGATTTAGGTTTTCAGCAGCCACAGTGGGTGCCTCATGGCCCATAACTCCAACTGTAGAGGGATCTGATGCTCTCTTTTGGTCTCCACAGGTACTTGCACTGATGTGCACATGACACTTCCTCCATACACGTGATTAAACATAAAATAAAAACAACCCTGATCTAAACAAACGAGATAAGGAATACAATAACAAACTTGACACCTTCCAACCTGGTTTGCTTTTTTTTTTTTACAATTTTATTTATTTAATTATAAATGTTTCCATACCCATCACTGCTCCTTCTCTCATCCCTTCTCCCAGCCCTCCCCCAACCTCTCCCCTCTCATCCCCCCCCTTCACTCCCCAGAGAAGGCACGGAATCCCAAGGTGAGTCAATTCGGTCTGGCATATCCAGTTGAGGTAGGTCTGAGTCCCTCTCCCAAGTATCAAGGCTGAAAAAAGTATTTTCACCTGCTATACATGGGCTCTAAGAAGCCAATTTATGTACCTGGGATAGACTCTGGTCTGAGTGCAAGAGGCTCCAGAAACTGCCCGTGCCTTTTGACTGTCATCTACATTCAGAGGGTGCAGATCTGTTCCATGAAGGATTGTCAGCTGTTATTTCAGAGTCTTTGAGTTTTCAACAGCACAGGACAGCCTACTCCATGGGTCTCCCCAGCATGATTTCCATCCATTCACTCATGCAATCTCTGCCTGCTCTCTTCAGCTGGACCAGTAGCTCAGCCTGGTATTTAGTCATGGATCTCTGCATCTGCCTCCATCAGCTGCTGGATGATGAAGGTTCTAAAATGGCAATTAGGGTGGTCATTCATATGATAACAGGAAAAGGCCAGTTTAGGAACCTTTTCCACTATTGCTTGGTGTCCTAGCTGGGCTCATCTTGTGGGTTCTTGGGTATTCCCTAGTGTTTCTCTCTAATCCCACAATGGTTCCCTCTGTCATGATATCCACTTCTTTGTTCTCCCTCTCTGTTGCTCCCCCGATTCAACCATCCTATTCTTCCATGTTCTCTTCTCACCTCTCCTTGCTTCCGTGATCATAATTTTCTCAGGAGATCTTCTCTATTTCCTCTTCCCAGGGGGATCAGTGGATGCCTCTCTCAACTTTCCTATTACCTAGCTGCTTGGTGTGTGTGTGTGCCTGTGCGTGTGTATGTGTGAATTGTAGCCTGATTATCCTTTGCTTTATGTCTAAATCCACTGATGAGTGAGTACATATGATGTCTGTCTTTCTGGGTCTGTGTTACCTCACTCAGGATGATACTCTTCAGATCTGTCCATTTGCCTAAAAATTTTAGGATGGCTTTTTTTTTCCTGCTCAATAGTACTCCATTGTGTAGATGTACCACAATTTTTTCTTCATTTGTACCATTTTTATTCTTCAGCAGTCACTCACAAGATGGAACTTGGCGGTGGGGGGGGGGTGTTGTACTGAGTAGATGAAGACAAAATGAATTGTCTTGACTATCTGAACCAGATGGGAGATAAAAAAAAATAAACAGAAAATGAATAAGATATTGAAAAGTTACTATTAACAAAATGTTTTACAAGTTCTGGACTAGATAATCACAAGTATAATGGGGACCTGTTTTAACAGCTGAAACTATTCACTCAAATTTTTTATGTGGCATAAAGTTGAAAATGCCGAGTCCTTGATTC
>PVIH01000930.1:201715-279545 GCA_004025045.1 Sigmodon hispidus
TCTGTTTCTTTTTTTTTTTTTTTTTTTTTTTTTTTTTTTTTTTTTTTTTTTTTTTTTTTTTTTTTTTTAAAAAACTTTATTTATTTGCCTGGAACTGGAACTACAGACAGTTGTTAGCTGCCATGTGGGTGCTGGGAATCGAACCCGGGTCCTCTGGAAGAGCAGATGGTGCTCTTAACCGCTGAGCCATCTCTCCAGCCCCCCAAATGCTATTTTTTAAAAGAGCTCAATTTTAACTAGGTGACACCTAGTGACTGGCCTGTCCTCAAATGAAATACAGGCAAGCCCAGAATGGAGACAGAAAATCTGCCACCATGGGCAAAGCACAACAAAATTCCAAAGTAAAACTTTCCATTAAACATGGCTATCTTCCACATTATACAACTAACTATATTCATAACTAGCCTAAAATGTGGTTTCTTCTCCACATACCTTTGGCTGTTGCCACCATTACATAATTACAATTCTTTGCTTCTTAAACATTGTTTGAGCCTATATAACAGTTTGCCTCATGAGGAAGAGAACACCAGAATAGGTTAGACTTTCTTGCTATAGCAAGCTCAAATTATGTCATATAGTTTTGTTCATCTGCCACAGAGCGTTGCTTGCAAGATGTACCACAATTTTTTAATTCAATCTTCAGTCAAGGAACATCTAGGTTGTTTCCAGGTTATGGCTATTATGAATAATGATGCCATGAACATAGTTGAACTAATGCCTTGGAGTAAGAATGTACATCCTTTGGATATATGCCCAACAGTGGTATTGATGAATCATTGGGTAGATTGATTCCCAGTTTTCTGAGAAACTGCCATACTGATTTCCAAAGTGGCTGTACAAGTTTACACTCCTACCAGCAATGGAGGAGTGTTTCCCTTTCCAGCATAGGTTGTCATCTGTGTTTTTGATCTTAGCCTTTCTGACAGATGTAAGATGGTATCTCAGAGTTGTTTTGATTTGCATTTCTCTGATGGCTAAGGATGTTGAACAGTTCTTTAAATGACTTTCAGCCATTTGGAGTTCTTCTGTTGAGAATTCCCTATTTTGCTCAGTATCTCATTTTCCAGTTGGGTTCTTTGGCTTTTTGACTTCTAGTTTCTTGAGTTCTCTATATATTTTAGAGATCAGTTCTTTGTTAGATGTAGGGTTGGTGAAGATCTTTTCCCATTCTGAAGGCTGTTGTTTTGTCTTATTAACCATGTACTTTGCCTTACAGAAGCTCCTCAGTTTCAGAAGGTCCCATTTATTTCAGTGTCTGTGCTACAGGTGTTATATTGAGAAAGTGCTCTCCTGTGCCAGTGCATTCAAGGACATTTCCCACTTTTATTCCTATCAAGTGCAGTGTAACTGAGTTTAATGTTGAAGTCTTTGACCCACTTGCATTTGAGTTTTGTGCAGGGTGATATATATGGATCTATTTGCATTTTTCTACATCCAGTTATACCAAGCTCATTTGTTGAAGATACTATTTCTTTCCATTGTTTATCACTGGCCTCTTCATCAAAAATCAGGTGTTCATAGGTGTATGAATTAAAGTCAGAGTCTTTGATTCAATTCCATTGATCCACAAGTCTATTTCTATGCCAGCACCAAGCTATTTGTTTTTCTTTCCTCTTACTGTTCCTTAAAAGCAAACCAGGTCATCTTGAAAGAATACTCAACTTCATATGGATTAACAAAAAATCCAGGATTGCCAGAACAATCCTGTTCAATAAAAGAACTTCAGGAGGCATCACCATCCCTGACTTCAAACTCTGCTACAGAACATGATCTCACATATATGGTCATGTAAGAGTTGGGGTTTGATAAGGATATATTCTATGGGATAGAGAGAGGCAGTACTATTTATAGTAAGCTTACTAATATTTGCTATGTTGGGACTCAGAAAATGACTACAAACTGAAGCCAAACTTCTCCAATCTCCCCATCTTCCTTTCCTAGGTAGATCATGGAGATTAGAATTCATCTTTACCTAGGCATAAAACTCACTCCCATTTCCTGAAGCCAAACATGAAGCCTAAAATTTTCTTCATTTTTCTCCCTTTTGCCAGAAGAATTGACCATTGTAAGTTCTTTCAGATTCTTTGATTGTAGGTCGTAAGCTTACTAGTCTAGAAAGTGTCGTGTGCCATTTCTGGAAGGAAGAATGAATACTGCACAGAACAGCAGAGAAGAATGTGAATAGACACCTTTCAGGTTGCCATCTGAGTCCTTCACTGTTAGATCAGATGCTTTTTTTAAAAAAAAAATTATTTATTTTGTTAATAAATTACAAATTAATTAATTAATAAAACAACACTCTGCCTTCATGTATGTCTGCACACCAGAAGGGAGCACCAGATCTCATTACAGATGGGTGTGAGCCACCAAGTGGTTGCTGGGAATTAAACTGAGAACCTCTTGAAGAGTGACTAGTACTCTTAACTCCTGAGCCATCTCTCTGGCCCAGATCTGATGCTTTTTGACCCATCATATTTCTATGTGGCTGTCAGTGCTTTATCAAACCTAAACATAAGAACACATGGTACACACAGACTCCTTGAGTCTTCAACCTGCAGGCTCCTGTGTCATCTAAAACTCTGATCAAATAAATTTGTTTTAATTTCTTTGGTGTAACCTGTCTTTTGGTATAGTGGCCATGAAACTTTATGAATTGGAAAGGAATTGTGTCTTTTTTTTTCCTCCCACAGTTAGTAGAGGCAACTTTTAGGTATATACTATAGACAAGACACTAATAAGTATGTAGATTGATATGAAATCAATGAATTGTTTTGAACACCCTCTTACACATAAGAGGGTTACTGTTATTTCTCATCCCTATCAATCCCTGCCTCCTCTGAGCATAAGATCTACTGTGAGAACAGTTGTGATTGGCTAAATTGAGTCATTTGGGGCTTGTTCTCAGCTTTCCTGTTCCCTGGTCACTATTTAAGCCTTGCTTTTACTGGCTATAAAGTGGAGATAATAAAATGTAGTTCATAGCACTTGAAACTTGACCTCAAGGAGGGAACATTAAGACCCATCCTAAGCACTAATCAGTGATATATTGTATATTTAATAAAAATAGGACAAGCCACCCAAAGAGCCAAGCCACTGAAGGTCAGGGAGTGGTGACCCATGTCTTTAATCCCATCATTCTGGAGGCAAAGATCCATCTGGATTTCTGTGAGTTCAAGGCCTAACAGTCAGGAAAGGGTAGCACACACCTTTAATTCTAGCTCTAGGAAAGTAGAAGTAGGAAGTAAAATAGCTAGCCAGAGAAGGAAATATAACGCAGGAGAAAGCAGAAGTTCAGCATTCTATCTATCAACCAGTCAGCCTGAGGACCCGTAAGATAAGACCCTGTTTGGCCTGAGAAGCTTGCTAGGTGGGAATTGGCTGTGGTTGTTCCCTATCTCTCTGATATTCTAGTTTTTCTCCCATATTTGGCTCCAGGCTTTTATTATAATACTAAGTAGAATTTGTGCAATACTCTATTTTAGTGGTAGGCAGAAAGACAGAGGCCCAGATCTTGTACAGCCGAGTAACATAGGAATGGCTGGTTAGGGTGAGATGCAGGTTATGGCTCTTGTGGAGATGTGGAAGGGGTGAGTACAATGGTTTTTCAGTGTAATACCTGGCAAAAGAAAAGTCTGATTTCTCAGGTGCTGGTCAAGCCCTCTGGCAAGGTGACTTTTTTTTTTTTTTTAAAAGTTCTTGGTGAACTGAAAAAACAGTTGGTGTGGCAGAAAGCAGTTGGAGATAAACACTCACTGTCTCAGAATTGTTCTGATTCCAAACATGACCCTGGAGTCAACAACTGTCTCTTCTTTCTTCCTCCTCTTCTTTCTACCATCTTTCTTTCTTTCTTTTTTTTTTTTTTCCAAGCCTTAGGCATCCACTTTATACTGTGCCTTTGATGTTAGTTTCTCTCAAATCATGGGATTAGATGCAGGCTGACATGGCCTCTGGCTAATTCCTCTACATGGCCTTTCAGGGACAAATTGGATGCTTGAGGATGTGAGGAGAATGTATCCTGATCATTTAAAGTGGGAGCATATTCTAGCTCCTCACTAAAGTAGCTCAGAAGTTATAATGGAGGAATTAAAAACACAGGTTAAACTGAGCAATTTCCTGGGTGCTTTTACAGGTACTACAATGTTCCTTCTCATCAGGTATAGTGCCCATGATGCTGGCAGATGTCTGATACTGCCGATAGTACCAGACCCTATCTATGTACACTGTTTATTCTATACACACTTACAGTGGTACAATGGCTTAACTTGTAATGGTTACAGTATGGTTAACAGTATAAATTAGAAAAATAGTTATATTGTTAAGTTATGCAAATATTGTTTCTAAAAAAAAAATGTGTTTCTTTGTGGTTATCTTTCTAACCTTACCTAAGGAACTGTTTGCTACAGTTTCTATTCTGTATGATCCTCTTTCTGTAGAGATCTTTGACTGGATGGTTCCTATGATGAAGATTGCAGTGTTGAAGGTAAGAAAAAAAAATAAAAAATAGCTCTTGGGGAGTGAAAATTGGTTTTAGTTACTTGCAGATTCGCTTCGCTTTGCAAAAATAATGGCTCTTTATTTAAGGACTCAGAACTTCAGACTCAGAGTCTGTATAGTATTTATCGCTACAAATAAGAATGAAAGTAGACTGACACGCTATAAAAACACTAGCTACAAAGTATCTAGACTATCCTGAGGCAACATCTGGGTCCGAAGTCTCGACTGTGAAGGAGATTTGGCCCCCAGATTGAGAGGCGGGACTGGGACGTGGGCTTTTTAGGATCTCTCTGGGGTTAAAATTAAGGAGTTATTCTGAGGAAGTGAAAGTGGGAGGGGCGATGCGACCAGGGGTGGAGTTCTGTGCCAAACCTTTGCAGACTAGAGAGCAAACTTTGCGTTGGCAGGAAATAGGGCCAGTAGATTGGGGGAGGCGCGTACAGACCAGCGGAGGTGGGGTTCAACAAGACCGAGCGGGATCAGGGAGTTGGGGCGGGGCTCTGAGAACTGGGGGCGGAGTTATAGGTCCGCTAAGTGTGGAGAGGTGCCCGGAGCAGGGATGCTCTCCCTGGGATAGACCAACACAGGAAGTGCTGAGTGCCTGCGGGGCAGGATCCGGCCGAATTGGATATGAGGCTATGAGTGGCAGAAGTCAAAACCAGTCGAAATCAGGTTCTGTATGGTGGGGCGGAGCTCAGCAGACTGAGGGTGGAGCCCCAGAATCAGAGGCGGGACTTATTTGGAGGGGTGAGCTCGGGCCTCGGGGGCGGGCCTTCGTGGACTAGAGGATGCTAAAATGACAGGAGGCGGGTCCTGTGTGAAGGAGCGGGGACACGTTGGCTGCGGGGGCGGAGATAATAGCATCAGGGGCGGACCATGCGGGACGGGGCGGGCCCCGGGTTCTCACGCCAATTCTTGCTGGTTTGGGTGGGGGCGGCTTTTGGAGAAGCCGGAAACAGCGACGGCCTCAGCTCCAGAGACATGGCGGGCGTTAAAGGTACACCGCGACCCCTGCCCGCGGCTGGAGTTTGGGGTTAACCCCGGCTCCCAGCTGTGCACCTCCCAGCTTGCTGAGCGTGCGAGCTCTTGCAGACCCCGGTCTCCCGGGTGCGCTGCAGCGGTGTTTCGCGGACCCCCATAAACGCTGGCGCCCACTCCCGCCAGACCCCTGGGGGAGGCTTCCACTGTGGGATGTGCGGTTCACTGTCGCCTCCTGGGCTTCTCAGTTTCCCATGGGTCACACCAGGGTCTCACATCCTCACCTTCCGGGTTCTCTGCAGTTTCCTGTGGCTTACAGAGGAGCCTTTGTCTTCAGGCTGGGTGTTGGAAACTTGGTTCTGTTGTTCCATACGATTTTCTAGATGGGCAGAACAATTCCGGGCACATGGCAGTGAAAAAGAACCAGAAACACTGTATTGGTCGCAACCTTGGGGCTGTGATTAGGTGGGATTTTAACAAGACTTTCTTGAGTGTTTTCTTTAGCTCGATTGTGAGAAGTCAAAGCAGTGGGTGTGCTGTTTGTATTTTTGAATGGTAATAAAAGGGGGTACTGGGATTACCACCCTTACCTGTGTAAATGAAGAGCATTGGGGATCTGAGTGGAAACGTGGTTATTGGAAGGCTTCCTCCTGATATTATTTCTGATCATCCGCACAAAGTAGACTAACTTGTCTCTGTGTTGGGCTTACTTTCTTTGAAAACCACCCACGAAGACTTTCCCACTTAACCAACATGTGTACAGGTAGACCCAGTGTAGATGCTTGGGGGTGCACTATGAATGTATCAGTGTGAGCAGCTAGTAACAGGCATACTTTAGCAGTTCTGGAGGACTTGTCTATTCCGTATCATCTGAGTAAACGTGGTTTACTCTATGGGCATTGTCAACTATACGTTGTATCCATTTGAAAGCAGTGCAGAAAACAGGAAAAAAGATGCCTCACCACTCCAGAATGTTTGGTCATGGCCAGAAAGTACAAAATAGTAACAGTAATTTATGTGTGAAAGTACTAGAAATCATGTAGTGAAAAGGAACACAGGCTATGACGTGGACAAGAACCAAGCAAAGAAAAAAAATTGCAGGTGATTCAACTGTTATTGAGAGACTATATTGAAGACTTAGGATAAAAGATAAACGAGAAATGTTTGCTGAGTTGACTGCTGCAGATAATTATGTTGCTGTGTAAGTAAATGAGGTGTGCTCAGAGACAGTTGGGAACATAGAGATAACATGTGGGGGTGATTCATGTTCCTCCAAAGATATGTTCCAGTTGTAACTCCTTAGTGCCAAGTAAGGGTGTGACCTTACTTGCATACAGCAGATGCTATCAATTTCAGGTAGTGCTGCCTTGCCTGATAGCCTTCAGATAAGAGAGAAACTTGTACATGAAGACCTAGGGGAAAGCACCACATAAGGACTGAAGCAAAGGGCTACAAAGTGGTTCAGTGGTCCTTAACCTTCCTAATGCTGCGACCCTTTAATACAGTACTTCATACTGTAATGACCCTCGATCCTAAAATCATTTTCATTGTTACTACATAATTTTTTGCTGTTGTTATGAATTGTAATATAAATATCTATACTTTTTGATGATCTGAGGCAACCCTTGTAAAAAGGTCATTTCTCCTCCCAAAGGGGTCATGACCCATAGGTTGAGAACCAATGGCTTAGTAGGAAAGTTTGTTACTGCCAAGCCTTAAGGCCTGAGTTTGATCCCTGGGACTTACGTGGGAAAAGGAAAAACTAACTTTTACAAGTTGCCCTCTGACCTCCACACATGTACATGCATGGTGGCACACCCTCATAAATAGGTAAACCTAAATAAAGAATTTTTAAAATAAAAAAAAACTAATAGATATTGGAGTGGTGTAGCTACAAGCTGAACAGTAGTATGGACACCAGGGGCACTGGGCATTGGGCAAGGAAGCTTCTTTCCTACAGCCTTCAGGAGGATGGCCCAGCCAACGCCTTAATTCCAAACTAAGAGAGCTATTTTCTCTTGTTCTCTGTCACCCAGTTTGTGGTATTCCATTGTGAAATGGATGGCTATTCCTGTTTTGGGGATGGTGTTAGGAGAGGAAGTATTTCAGCTGAATTTATAGGGCTCTAAGGGTTGGCTTGAGACCAGAATGTATTCCAACTGGACAGAACAACACACGACAGAGGCTGTGGAAGAACACATCTCTTCTTGTTCTCGGGGACTCGGAGGTGGAGCCGGGTGGATTGAAGCTGGAGAGTTGGGAGTCAGGTTGTGGTGAGCCTCTAGTGACAGAACAGCTTTGCAGCTGTGACCAGACAATCGTCTGTGTGGAGGAAGGATGGGAAGAGGTTCTGTAGGCAGCAGGAGGAGAGCATAAGGGCTGCCCTTATACATAGCAAAGTGTTCAGGAGAAGGTGGCAGTTTTGAGTGAGGTCTGCGTAAAATGAGTTTCCTTGATTTTCTGTAGGATACAGCTGTGGTTTCAGCCCTCTAAGATTCGTGTTCAGGAGAAGGTGAAGCATGGGTCTGGGAAGGTGGGGATGAGGTAGGATTGAGAGGTCATTTTACATCTTAGATTCTGGGTCTTTTTTGGCTTTGGCTCCGTGGGCACAGTAGTCCAGATTAGAAGTAGAGTTCTTAGGACCTGCTGTGGCATGGAGCCTTGACTGTGGCTGGGTCCTTGTTTTTGGGAGTTTGGGGTTGGACTCAGCTTTTCAGCAGTCAAGTATAAAGTGAAGAGATGGACGTGATGTGAATTGTTGGTTAGCTCCTTCTGAAATTAAGAAATGGCAGCAAGCTGGTAAATGGCTCAGCAGGTAAGTGGAGGAGTGATCTCAGTTCAATCCCAGGAACCCATGGGAAGACGGAAGATGTGACTTCGCAAGACTGTCATTACATGTGCTGTGTCATATATACCCCCCAAATTGTCCTTACACACAATTGAAAAAGAGGAAGTAGGCAGAGAATGCAGTTCCTGAATAGCAAGCGCCCCCCCCCCCACACCCGGCTTAAAGGCATTGGGCAGAAATATGGTTGTGAACTTTGAAATGGTTATGGAACAGAAAGAAGAGGTAGGTCTGTGGCTCACATGCTGTAGGCTCCTAGAAGAGAGAACGTTGTAGGCTGTCTGTCAGAGAGGAGCAAGGCCATGCAACTTCAAACCTCACAGACATTTGTTTATTAAAAATACCATATTAATAGAAAAATGATAGAAACTCCTTCCTCATTTCGTGAATCTGTATTCATCCAGGTTTCCTGGGAAATATAATGGTATCTTTCTGTTAGATAGTCTTTCTAAGTCTCTTAATAAAAGAAAGCAATAAAAAAATCTTCATTAGTCAGTGACTATATTAGGGATTTTAGCAAGACAATTTGGATGATCTAGTATCCTGTGCTTTTGATTTATTATTTTATTAAATAACACAGCGAGGGGAGTAGAGACCTGCCATAGCCAGCATCAGTTGACCACCTTTTGTCAAGCACTTATGTATAGATTATCTAATTTAATTTCCATAAACTCAATGAAATGGGATTATCATTGCCATTTTACAGGTTAAGAAACTAGGCTCAGAGAGGTCCAGCTGCCTAAGGTCATGGAACCAGCTGGTTGCAGAATTGACATCTGAGCAACCCATTTGGTGACTGAGAGTTAACCTGATGGACTCTCACATAGCAAAATGGAAAGGGCAGACAGTTCTGATGTCACTGTCCAGTGCATGTGGGAATTATATAGTGGCCATTGTTGGGGATTGTTTCCTATGAAGGCACATTGTGAATTCCCCTCCCTGGTGTTGACAGTATTGGCTGGCTGACTGTCTTCTTCTGAACCCATGTGATAGGTAGGGGCAAGTTACTGGAATGTGCTGCAAGAAATTTCTGGCCTGGCTTAGCCTCGCAGTTCAAATGAATCTCTCCTGCCCATGGCCTGGCCTAGCTCAAGTTTCAAACCCACAGACCCGCAGTCCCACAGAAGCACACAGAGGCTGATATTATTTACATACTGTTTGGCCTATAACTCAGGCTTAGTGCTAGCTAGCTCTTGCATCTTAAGCCATTTCTATTAATCTATCTTGCTACATGGCTTACCTGTGGTTTACCTGTACTCTATTACATTTTGCTTCTTAGGGTACTGGATGATGACTCCCCTAATTTTGCCCTCCTCCTGTATCTGTGCTTGGATTTTCCATCTGCTTCTAAGCTGCTCTGCCATAGGTCAAAACATTTATTTTATTATCCAATGATATTCACAGCATACAGAAAGACATCCCACATCAGGAGTAGCTAGAGAGCTTTCCACTTTTGGTTTTAAAGTGTTGGCCAGAGGCCATTATTATACTCATTCTGGGCTATTGTAACAAATGTGCCACACACTGAGTAGTTTTAAATGACTTTATTCTGAGTATTGGAGGCCAGGAAGTCTCAGATCCAGGAGCAGACAGAGGGGGAAAAAAAGAGAACTGTAGTTTCTTTCTCTAGTGATAATGACCCTGGTCAAAAGAACTCTACCACCATGCTCTCATCTAAATATAATGACTTCCTGTGGCTGTGCATAACTGCCATCCCCGTTGTTGATCTATGGAGGCAGGGGGATCTCAAGTTGGAAGGCATCTTGGACTACGTTATTTTAAAGAAAACAAATCCAAAGGCCTCACTCAAGACCATCTCACCAGGAGTTATGATTTCAAAGATATGAATTTAAAAGGTGTACCGACATTCAGTCACATAATAGTACTCATTGGATAGTCAGATGTAACAATAATTAATGATGTAAGTAAATTGATACATTTGCTTAAATTTGTGACCTCTTGTAATGAATATTTTTCTGTCTCACCAGCCAGCTCCCAAACAATGACATGGAGACTTATTAATTATGAAAGCTCAGTCTGTAGCTTAGGCTTGTTCCTAACTAGCTCTTATAACTTATATTGATACATTTATATTAATCTACATGGCATTACCTCCCTTCCGTCTTGCACCTCCTGATTCCTCTCTGTGTCTCCTGGTGTCTCCCACTCACATCTAGACTCTTCTTCTCTTTTCTTTTCCCAGGTAAGAGTTACCTGTGCCTATACCTCCTGCCTGGCTTCTGGCCATGTGGCTTTTTATTACACCAGTCACAGCAATGCACCTTTACACAGTGTTCAAATATACCAGAACAACCTCTCCTTAAATTTCTTTTTTTTTTTTTTTTTTTTTTTTTTAAACTTTATTTATTTATTTGCCTTGGTGTTTGCCTGGAACTGGAACTACAGACAGTTGTTAGCTGCCACGTGGGTGCTGGGAATCGAACCCGGGTCCTCTGGAAGAGCAGACGGTGCTCTTAACCGCTGAGCCATCTCTCCAGCCCCCCCTCTCCTTAAATTTCAGTTTTAAAAACTGTATGTGGGTGTGCGCATACCGTAGCACATATCTCCACCTGTGGGGTTAGGAGATAGCCCGCAGAAGTTAGTTTTCTTCTTCCACAGTGTGGGTCCTGGGGATTGAACTCAGGTCCTCAGGCAGCAGCTGCCTCCATCTGCTGAGCCAGACTGCCAGCCCCTTGTGCCTCTTTCTAAGTGAAAATGTATTATTGAGCTATTCAGATACCATAAATTCAGCCTCTTTATATATAAAATTCTATTGACTTGACCTTATATAGAATTGCTGCCGCCACTACTGCCATCTGTTTCCATGACATTTGCATCCCTTAAACAAAACTACCTATTAGTAGTTTCTGGACCCATCACCCCTAAATAGCCTTTAACATTTGCTTGTGTTTTCCACAGCTCTCGTGGCACTATCCTTCAGCGGGGCTATTGGGCTGACTTTTCTTATGTTGGGATGTGCCTTGGAGGACTATGGGTAAGTTGTTTGAAAAAAATTACTCTGTGTGTGGTGTGTGTGTTATTTGAGGAGGTAATGTGTCTTCCAGTCTCTACCTTATATTTTTCCACACCCTATTTTTTTTTTTTGGCCAGGTCTCTAAGCGAACCTGGAGTTGCTCATTTGGCTAGGCCAGCAAGCTGCTGGGATCCCCAGTGTTTATAGGTGTACACCACTGCATTAGGCTTTTTACATGGCTGCCAGGGATTGAACTCACGTCTTTGCTTTTTGCACAGCCATCACTTTACCTACTGAGCTATTTCCCTAGCTCTCAAAAAACAAAACAAAACAAAACAAAACAAAAAAAAAACCATGCCTTTTTGTGTCTCTGTTCTGTTACTGCCAAAGTCTGATCAGTGTGGCCCATGCTGTAGAATGCTGAAGTTTAGATTAGGAAGTCAGCCCCTTCAGGCACAAGTGTATTGATGTAGAGAAAAAGTCTTTAAAAAATGGATGTATTCATTTAATAAACAGTTGTTATGCTCTGAACCTGGAGCAGCTGGGAATGTGAGAATGAGTTACGCTGCCTTCAGGAGCTTGCAGTTAAAACAAGAAACAAGAGTATAGAGTCAGTGGGAGCTCAGAAAGCGGACCTGTACGTTTCTCCTGAGTTTACTGGATGAGTAAGAGTCTCTCTGCATCACAGGCGTAGGGAACAGTCAGTAGTAGACTTTATCCTACAGCCCACTAAAGGAGTATTAATCCAGCATGTAGAGCCAGCTCTTTGGGCCTTTGTATGTCCTGTGGAGGAGATTAGATTATGTGTCCTGGACAACATGAGGCTAGGTAGCAATGTGGTGACTGGGACTGTAATCCAGGAGGATCCTCAGGGGCCACTGTACAGAGATGTTCATAGTTGGGGCCTGGAGCAATGGAAATGGAAGGGAATGGACTGTGTGTGGGTGGCAGAAGGTTTTATTCCTGAATATCAGGGCTCAAGCAAGATCCTGCCAGCTTGAGTGAGTGGTGAGTGGCTTCAATGCCTTGAACTAAAATATGGGATTGAGACCATCTGGAACCAGTTTTTGTGACCTTTGTCTTAGATTTTCTATTGCATGACCAAAAGCAGCCTAGAGAGAAAAGCTTTATTTCAGTTTACAGTTGAAGGGAAGCCAGGGCAGGAACTGAGGACCGAAGCAGAGGCCGGGAGGAACGTTCCCTCTGGCTGGCTCCTCATTGCTTGTTCAGGGTAGCATCACACACACTTGGCTAGACCTTCCATATCAATCATAAATCAAGAAAATGCCCCTTGTGCCAAAATATCCTCCTGAGCGAGGTATCACAATCTCAGAAAGATAAGCAGGGGATGTACTCTCTCATTAGTGGACTCTAAACAAACAAACAAGAAAAAAAGCCAAGCATGCCCAAGCAGCAAACCACAACCACTGAACAGCTTGGGATCAGAAACACCCTGGACTGACCCTTCGGACCCCACTCCAACTATAGGGACACCTGACTCACTCTTGAGGGAAGAGGGACAAAACTGGATTTGGCCAGTAGTGGAGACTGATCCAAGCACTATCGGGTCAGTGGGACCATAGGACTGTCTGCTCCCTGCCCAGGGAGGGGATGGGGAGTTGCGGAGAAGAAAAATGACCTGATGTGGTGGGAGGGGGAAGGGATCTTGAATAAGGATATACAGGGATGGAAAAAAAAAAATTCAGAGGGAAAGCTGAACACAAAGAAAATATATGTGTAGCAATCTTATTTGCATTACCACCCTTGATAAGCCATGCTTATGATTCTTATCCTCTTTATAGTTATTGTTAACTTTTCAGCATTTTAAATTCATTTTACTGTTTTTTTTTGATAAATACAAAATAAATAAAGAAGAAAAAATAAATAAATAAATAAATAAATAAAAAAAAAAAAAGAAAATGCCCCCTAGGCTAGCTGGAGGTATTTTCTCATATGAGATCCCTTCTTCTCCGATGACTCTAGCTTGTATCAAAACCAACCAGGAAAGCATTGCTGAGTTCAGATCTACTGTGAATTAGAAGTGATCACACACATTATTTAAACATGATAATGAGCAAAAACGTTTGTTCAGATTTTCCACAGCTATTACTATATTCTTGTTTAGGGGTATGTTTTTCCCCTTTCTTCCTGGAAAAGCAGAGCCTGGAATAGGGAAAACCTTGCTGACTGTACAGTGGAAAAGGGCAGATGTGGATGTGGCACTCTGCTCTGACTCTTGGCCATGGCACCGTCTGCCATTCCATAACTAATTGAAACCAGGTGTTTGAATTCTCTCTAATGTACCGTGTTCCTGTAAGATGAGAACAGACCACGTTACTGCCACCACAAAGAGACTCATTTGATGCCTTTGTGACTTTCGTCTACATCAGAGGTTGGCAAACTGCTCAGAATAGCTGCCACCTGCTTCTGTGGGTAAGGCTTTGTTGGGACCATGGTCACTGCTTTGACACCACTTGGCAGAGTTTACAGGTGACAGAGACCCGCGATTGCCTAGTCACTTGTGTTCTCTATTTGGTCTTTTACAGAAAAGAGTCTACTAGTCTTTGGCTTTTCCATTTAGCAAACCATGTTATGTTTAATGTTAAATTTTAGATATGAAAGGACTGCTTCAGAGGCTCACTCTGCACAGGACAGTCTCTTAGATTGTACCTCAGAAAACTCCCACAGTATTCCAGGAGAGTGCAGGTGAAAATCAGGTCTCTGCGTCTTTGTTCTGAGATTACCTAGCAGGCCCTCACAGCAGTATTGTGATTTCTGGAATATATTCGAATAACCACTGTAGTTTCAGAGTAGGGGCCACATTCATTGTTTTCATTCCAAGTCACCTTGCTTAAGGACCCTCCTCTTGCTTCGTGGCTATCACCCTGACTTCCTACATCTGTGGCTTCACCCCAGGGGTGCTCGCTGTGTGGGTGGAGCTGCATGATGACTGGTTGGTGATGTGTATGTTATTATGCTGTGTTCATGATAATGACAGGCTGGTGTGTTTCTCTTTATTGAGCACCTAAAACAAAAAATGGGTGTCTAACCAAAGACATCAAAGATGATAGATTATTTTAAAAACATTTGTAGGGAAACACAATTGTCAATTCAGTAGCTATTCTTAACAGCTGCAGGTGGTATTGCTCCCTTGTGTGAAATTATACTTGTAATCTACTGTAATAAAATGTGTGGCCGAGTACACAGAGTGAACAAATGTGCATTTTCATTTCTTCATTACTAAAATCATCTGTTTTAAAAGTGTAAATGAAACATCCCATCCTAAGCTCTGGAGCTAAATGGAGACTGACTAAGACAAATGACATTTCTGTTCTAATGAGCACAGAGATACTAAATGGTGCTGTACAGAATGCTAGAAAGGGGTGTTGTAGGCAAAGGTCACAGGGGTCACCTTCAGGATGGGTCTCCCAGCTTAGAGTGCACTGGGCAAGCTTGAGACCAGAGTGTGCAAGGAACGAGAGAAGGCTGCTGTGGTTACAGGTTAAGAGAATAAAAGCGGGGTGGTCCAGAGTGCCCCAAAGGAATGGAAAGTAGCAGACGTGAAGCCTGACTTGGGCTACATTTTAAATCATTGGAAGCTTCATGATGCACTTAGAAGGTCTTCATGAAGCTAACATGTGTAAGCCACTGTGCTGGGTTCTGGAGGGAAAGCAGATAGCTTTTAAAATCTTGTCCTTGGAATTGCTGATCGTGGCCAGCTGTGCAGCTCAGTGATAGAATTCTTGCCTAGCTTGTACAAAGTCCAGTTCAGTCCCCAGTACTGTAAAAAACAGCAGATCTGTGATATAGTACTCTATACTTGTTTCTTATCATAATATAAACTGCATATGTATAAGGGAATAAGTAACATTTTCTAACTATATCTGTGCCTGGAAATATTTTCATGTTGCAGTATTCATAGTTGATTAATGTTTTACTTAAGACATGTAAAATAATAATATTGAAACAGAAGTATGCTTTTGAGTTACAGTGTGACATTTCTTTTGGGTCTCTCCTTGGTCCCACTGATGACAGCGTTTACTGGCCCCTGTTCGTCTTGATTTTCTACGTCATCTCCCCCATCCCCTACTTCATTGCCAAAAGGGTCACGTATGACTCGGATGCCACCAGCAGTGCCTGTCGGGAACTGGCATATTTCTTCACTACTGGGATTGTTGTTTCTGCCTTTGGGTTTCCTGTTATTCTTGCTCGCGTGGCTGTGGTGAGTTCTGTTTTCTATTGTTTTACTCGGCGGTCAGGGTTTGTTAAATAGGCCTGCATCTGAGACCTCAAGTTCCTTGAAGCCAGCTGTTTTGAGGTTTTCCCTCCTACCTGAGCCCATCAGTGTCTTGGTCATACTTTCAGAATGCTTTCTTTGTCTTAAAACTTTTAGTCAAATCCTATGACTCAATTCTTTTCCCACATTAAGCCATTCTCTTCAATCATTCTTATATTCCTGCCACTTATACCACAGGGCAATCAGTCCATAGAGATGGTAGAAATGATGCTTTCCCAATCAGAAAATGAAGGTCCTATCAAATTGGAACTGGAAACTTACCTCTCATTGCTCTGGGATACACTGAGGAATACCTGTCAGCACAGCCACTGTAGGCTTTTTGGGGGGAGCTGGGAGGCATGGAAAACAAACAGCGTAGGTGTAATTTATTCGATTTCTTGATGTTCTCCTACTCTTTGTTTTTATTCTGTTTGTATTTATTTGGCTGTCAAACACGTACAAACATGTACAAATCTTGTTTAGTCTGCATTAAATACCATTTATAAAATGCCAGGTTTAAAATTTCCATACTGTCAGCACTCAAAAAACACAATGATGTCCTGATGAGGATGTATTGCTAAAGTATCCCACGTATGAGGAGGGACATTGGTAAGTATACCATAGGAGGACCAGGAAAAGAGAAATGCCAGCCGCTGCTTGCTATGGGTCTCTAAAGCCAAATAGGATTTTGATTAAAGTAGAGAAGCTGTTGGAATGGCACCTAAGTGTGAAAATGTAGTGTGGGGAATGAAGAACAGTGCAATGTGTTGAAGCAGAAAGGAGCTTGCTGGGCTGGAGCCCCGATGATGCTGTGAATTTTCCTGAAGCCATGAGGCTCCCTGAAGCTCTGAACGTGAGGAGGCCATGGCCTCATTCTTCAGACTTAAGTATTTGTATTTGCGCCTTGAGCACTGTGGTTGTGTTTGGGGAAGAAACTTTCATTCATGTTACTGTTGGTTAATTTGAAGCCAAGAAAAAAAATGCCCACTAGAGGGTACTCTTGTCCCCAGCTGTGCCTCCATAAAACCACCCGCCCAGCTGGAATGCCCCTTTTATTTGAATGCAGGTTATTGTTTTAAAATATGCCTTGCCTAGAAAAGAAGCAAACAGATGCATACTTTTCCCCTTTCTGTTCTCTTTGAAAGAGCTTGGTGCATGCAGATCATTTGGACCTGATGTTGTAATTGGATCATCAATAATGTTGCTTACAAGTGTTTTTCCTGAGGCAACCATTGTCAACTAAAACCAAGTAGAGATGTTTCTACAGGGACAATGTTAAGGATGATACTAAACTTAGTTAACAAGCATCAGAGAATCAATTAATCTAATGGCTGAGACATTCATTGACCTCCACCCATGACGTGACTCAGCCGTGTTGCAGCTTTGTGCCATGTTTCAGTGAGGGTTTCTGGTGGGTCTGATAAGAGATTTACAGAGTACAATCTGAAGACGACTTTACCCCTTCTCTTGTGTTTCAGATCAAGTGGGGAGCCTGTGGCCTTGTGCTGGCTGGCAATGCTGTCATCTTCCTCACAATTCAAGGCTTTTTCCTCGTCTTTGGAAGAGGAGATGATTTCAGTTGGGACCAGTGGTAGTGCTTTATTCTGGTGGAAAGCATTGAGTTTCTTAGAATTTGTACTGTACGTATATTTGTGCACATGTGGTGGTTTCTTATGGATTTAATATGATGAGTTTTTATACCTTTATAACAGGATTATCTTAGAGAAGATGTTATAAACAAAGATGAGTTTTATTCCTAGCAAATAGATCACTCCATTGACTCAAAGTTTGCTTGGAATATGCTTGGGTAATCAGAGACACTGGGGTAGATCTGTTACAGCCCAGGCAGAGTTGGCATTCTCTCTATACATTGTAGCCTCATCTCAGAGTGAATCTCATCCACACAGAGCATCAACATCTGCTAAGAGCTACAGTGGATCTGAAGCCCCCATAGACCAGGTGCATTTGATGAGATTCCGCATTTGTCACATGCGTGTTGACGTTTAAGAAGCTTTGTTGTAGAAGAATAAACATGCCTAGCTTCCTGTGGAATCTCATCCTTGGCACAACCACTTAACCTCTCTGGGTGTTGCATGTTCTTTTACAACAACAGCAACAATAAAAATCCAAAAAACCTGCCCTATGATATTAAGAATAAGTTTAGACTCTTGGTGTTTCTAAAATGCTTAAACCTATAATATTTGTAATGTTCCTCAAATTTTGGGGGACCTGGGCATGGTGGCACACACCTTTAATCCCAGTACTCAGGAGACAGAGGCAGGTGAATCTCTGAGTTCGAGGCCAGCCTGCTCTACAAAGTAAGTTCCAGGGCAGCCAAGGCTACACAGAAACCCTGTCTTGAAAAACCAAGACCAAAACAAAACAAAACAAAAAAACCCAAAACAGTAACAAATTGGAGGTACCTGTTCTTAGAAGGGAGCAAAGGGCTGTTTGACACAAAAAGTTACAAAATAACCCAGAAGCTCCTCTAGGGTGCGTGGAGGGAAGCGGGGCTGGACCGGTCCCTGCTTTAAGGGCCTAGAAGGACAGACAGTTCTTTGAAATTTCCCTTTAAAACTTTGTACTTCTCTGTCCCTTTCTTTGTCTCCCATCCCCCACTCTTCATCGTTCCCATCTGTGCTTGATTGATGGCTCTGGCCTCTCCTGGAGGTGTGTCAGAATCCAGAACAAGCAGAGCATGAAGGCTCCTTTGGATTTACATGTTGGTGCACTTTTTGTCCTTTGTATTGAACTTGATGTCACCTTCACAGGAAACACGGGGATCCATGTCACGTTGGTTCTCATAAGCAGTCTTTCTAGCTCATCCTTTTTTTTTTTTTATCTGCAACCTATGTGAGAAGGAAGTGAAAGCAGCCACCTCATCAGGATGCCGTCAGCAATGTTTAAGCATTAATGTTGGTAGCTGGTGAGTGCGCAGAGCACCCTTGAGGCTTGTGGTCCAAGGAATCAGCACACCCCGCTCAGCCTGGCGTGACACTGGAACCAGCAGATGAATGGAGAGCAGCGAACAGTGGACAGTGTGCAATGTTACTTTTGGCCTTGTGCATGATACTATGTTTTCAATATTTTGTGTACATATAAGATTGTTGTCATTTTTAGTATTTGCATTAGAAAAATTATTTAGATACTCCATCATTTTAACCAGCATTTTTAATCATGACACCTGCTATTGCAATAAATTTGACTTTAAACACTGAAGGAGAGTTGATTTTCATGTCTTTCATCTCCTATTACTTGCTTAAAAGATGAGTGGGAATTCTTGACTGGAATGGGCAGTCTTGAGCAGTAATTCTGTCTTAGAATAGTGTCTGACTTCTGTGATGCTGTGTTCAGTTGACTGTACTAACTTTTCTTTCCCTCAGATGGCAATAGCAGTCAGTTTATCTTACTTTTCAGAAGTGTCTGCCTGCTTCAGCACATCTCAAGTAACCACAATGACTTTAATGTAGAAGCTTAAAGTACCACATTTTTTTTCTCCCCTTTTTCTTTTAAAGATAGGATCTCAGTCAGTAGCCCAGGCTGCCCTTCGGCTCATTTCCTACTTCTGCCTCGACCTCCCAAATGAGTATTGTGTTCCCAAGCACCTATACACCTGGCTTAAGAATCATCTCTTGATTTTATTTACAGAATGATGAAAGGTACCTCGGTGAAGAGTATTTGATAGGCTAGAGAGATGGCTCAGTGGTTAAGAGTGCCTGCTGGACTTGCAGAGGATCTGGGTTCAGTTCCCAGCACCCACATCAGCTGACTCACAACAGTAATTCCAAGGAATCCAGTGCCTCTGGCTCTGTGGGCACCTGCACAAGCAGGCATACATACATATACATTAAACAAACTTTTAAGAGAGTATTTGAAGTAGCAGGTTATTAGATTTGCTGTGTATCTAAAAGGAGAAAGATTTATTTCCTAGTGCTATTTAGCATTAGCAATAAATGTTATTATTTGGTACTAAATAAAAGAATATTTAGTACAGTTTTTTTTTTTTTCTTGGTCACAATGTTGGTTTTGTTTTGTTTTTTTTTTTTTTCCTTCCAAGAAGTACTCATCCTTATATTGGAGAATATATTTAAAAATTCAAGATTCAAATTCAAAATGCCATCCTACTTCAACCTCACACACAGACACACAGACACACACACACACACACACACACACACACACACACACCCTCTCCCCCATTAATCAGCTGTAGCTGATAATCTCATACTGTTGAAAGTTATTTGGTTCACTTTCTTGACCAGTTATCTGGATGCGTCTGTTCTCTCTTGTCTGAACCTTGTCAGTATCAGCAGGTTCCCCATGTAGCCAAGTGCTGTAAGAGTGCCCCCCCACTCACTGCTTGGTCACAGAAAACCAACAAGCAGGCCAGCCATGTAGAGAGAAGCATGACAGTTTGGGACCCAGCAAGCCATCCCCTCTTCAGACCAAGGTTCTTAGCTGTTTTCATGTTCACAGGTACTTATCTGACCCCCACTAAGGACCTTGTATATAGTTTTTTTACAGATTTCCAGAAATCTACCTCTTTGTTTCCCCCTTGTTGAGGATTTTTCTAGAAGCTGAAATGTTTTATTATATTAATAACACCTCTGATATTCTAAAGGAGTTCTTATATCATGTCACAAAAATATGCTTTCTCATAGTTTACTAAATTAAATTTTATATCCCAGTAGAACCAAGATGTTTGTGATACCAGCATTTTCCAGGCATAGTGATTAATTATAGCCTGGACACATTATCCTGTAGAGGAATGTAACTTGTATGTTTCTATTCTCTTCATTTTGCTTTGATAATTCCTTTACTTGCAAAGCCCTAGCTTATGAATTACGATTTGCTTTCAAATGGCCAGACTGATAGGGTAGAGCTGTGGTGTGTGTGTAACCCAGTTATGGAGCCAGAGATCTCTGAATCTGGTTTGGGATGTGTGACAGGATGAAAATGGTGACTTTTCAAGTGAAGCTTGCCGCTTAACTCTTCAATGGAAGCCTTTATGCACATTATTAAATTAAAAAGATTCTATTATCTTTTGGAGAGGCTTCCCAGGTTTTTTTTTTTTTTTTCTTTTCTTTTCTGGATAACCTCAGTGTAAATCTGACTGGTTGTGATCTACTCTTACTGTAGTTGAAGGGAAGCAGTTCTGTTACTGGAAGCAATATCTGCCTGGAAGGAATCCAGGCCCTCATTACAGCTGTCCTGGGGGTAGCCTTGGAGGTGGCAAGGTTAATCCAGATTGCTGTATGAAAGGGGTAGAGAGATTTATCAGTAGATAAAGAGCTTACTATGAAAGTGTGAGAACAAGGTTAAGATTCCTGACACCCACATAAAAAGCTAGGCAGACATGGTGGCCCACCAGTAATCCCAGCATCTGGAATCTGTGAGGTAAGTTGGTTAGCTAGAATTGGAAAGCGGAGAGCTGTGGAGGGAAATGCATGACATAAATTTTGGCCTATATATGTACTCCCACAAACCTGTGTCTGCATACACACCCAGTCTGGACACCCACCTTTAATAAGCCAATTAATAGTGAAATGTATGTGTGTGTGTGTGAGAGAGAGAGAGAGAGAGAGAGAGAGAGAGAGATTATTTAGTAGGCTACATTGGGAGGAGGAACAAGGATCTAGTGACTTCCTTAAGTCCATCTTCTGGGTCCTGACATGAAATCTAGGTTGAATGCCTAATTAAATAGTCTGGTCCAGGTGTGGTCGTGCCCATCACTGCTGCAGTCTGTCCTCAGGAAAGTGACAAGTTACCAGCACTGTGTGAAGTCTATTTCAGGAGACAGTTTTCTCCTCTGCTAAAACTGGATAGTCGGTAAGGAGGAAACATCAACAGAACCTTTCCTGCTCTGCACTCACTGGCTTGGTGATTCCATGCTGTCTCATTGTATCAGTTACTTTTCTGTTGCTGTGACAAACACCATGGCCTAGTCAATTTGTAGAAGATTTTATTTGGGCTCATCGTCCCTAATGGTGGGGACAATATGGCAACAGGCAGTAGATATGGTGGCTGGAGCTGGAAGCTGGGAGCCATCTAGGATCTATCTTAAACACAAGCATGAAGTAGGAGAGTGAGGTGGAAATGAACCATGGCTTTGAAACTTCAAAAACCTCTCAGTGACACCCTCCTGCAAGACTTCCCTGAGCACCGTCCCCTACCATATTCACACAGTTTTAAAGCTTCTCATTATTGCCATCCTACAGTATTCACCCTCTAGAAATATGTGGTCTGTTGGTTTTTGTATAGTCAAAGAGCTGTACGATCACCACCCTCTAGAAATATGTGGTCTGTTGGTTTTTGTATAGTCAAAGAGCTGTACGATCACCACCTCTGGTTTCAGGTTGTATTTATCATCCCACGTGAAATTGCATATGCATTGGCAATTACTCAGTCTCCCCTCCCGTGCTCTAGCAACTCTAGAAATGCTATGGCCCTGGAGCCTATTTCTATGAGTAACAGGCCCTCAGCAGACCTGCAAAGGCATCCCTGTGCTGCAGCTTCACTTTTAGGTCGGCCAGGAGGGCTTAGCCTGCTGCTTTATCTTGTCTTTTACTGCAGCAAGGTAGCTCAAGTGTTTAGATAAACGGTTCTCAAAGTGGACACCCTCAAGGCCCTTCCACGTTTATTTACACAGTTCTTTACAGAGGCTATCCGAAAAGTGCCCCCAGTGGCTGCTAATGGAAAGTATGCTAGCATATTCTGGGTTTTAGAAATTTCCAAAATTCATGTGCATGTTAAAATGTGCGTTTTTATAAATTGCCTTGTTTTTTACTTAGTTCTCCTTTTCTTGCTTTTTTCCAGTTATACCTGTTATAATATCTGTAAACCCATAAGTGGTTATTTAAAAATTCCCCAAACAAGTTAAAAAACAAAATAGCCCCTTAATTGCTGTTATGGTTTGAATGTGAAGTGTTCTCTACAGATCTGGACTGTGAACACTTTGTTCCCAGCTTGTGGTGCTATTTGGGGAAACTGGGGGGGGGGGGTAATGCCACAACTTGGAGGGTAGAGGTCACCGGACATGGGTCCTTGGAGTATTTTATCTCAGGGTCCTTCTCTTTGCTTCCTGTCCATCATGTTGTGAACAGCTTCTGCAGCATTTCTGTAACCAGCAGGTCTGATTATGACAGACTAGCCAGGGAAAGCTTACTAAACATATCACCGCATCCAAAGGAAGTGGAAGACAGCCTAGTCAGGCAGCAGTGAGACGATAATCCAAAAAGAGCAGTGAGCAAAGGCAGAGTCCTGAGTAAAGCACAGCTCTGCCTGGTTTGTAGCTGAAGGGGTGGGTAAGATAGTGAGGGTTGGCTATATCCTGTGGGGCCTCAGAGGTCCTTGTAAAGTCTTCAGCATTTACTCAGATAGCAAGCTGTAACTGTCTAGGCAGCAGGAGTGACCCTATCCTAAAGAAAGACACTGACACTTCTTCCCCTCCCTTCACCTCCCAGACTGTTGAGAGCAATGGACCACAGGGAATTAGAATTTCTCCTAGGAGTCTCACATTGGAGTTCTGTTACCAGCTAGAGGGGAAGTATGTCTCCTGGAAAGATTTCATACAGTGCTGACAAGTATGAGGAAGGAGCCGAGACATGCTGTGTCAGTGACAGGCCACACCTTGACCGGGAAAGGCAGCTCGCTTCCACTTTAATTTCCTCTCATATCAGGACCGTGAGAATAGACTTGTCAGGTGTCAGTCATTGAATCTCTATATTGGATCTTTTTCTAATATGGTTACAGTGACTAAATTTTTCTCTGCTCTTCTCCATTATTTTTCTCTTTAGTTAGTCTACCAGGAACAGATGTCAGAGCCTGCCTAGCTTGTTAGGGCTGCTAGGGCCTGGGCTTTGACCCTAAAAAAAACTCCAGTAATAAAGCTGCAGCAAGAGGATTTTGAGAAGGCATGGTTGAGTCCTAATGGGATTGTGCTAGTGCTTTTTAATTAGCAGTATTCGGGAAGGGGGGAGGGGGGGTCGTCACTCTTCAAACATTGCTTTCCCAAATCTGTCTTTAAAAGAAAGAAAAGAGAACAAAAAACAACTGAAAACATAAACAAACGCATTTGCTCAGGACTAAATGACAGCAGCTAAAGCAGTGCGAATGAATCAGTGTTACAGAGTCACAGTTATGTCAAGAGTGCTCAGGAAATAGTGTGGCCCCTAATTAATAATCCCACATTGCTAAATTCCACGCAGATAAATTTAGCTGATAGCAAGTGGAACGAGATAAGGTCTTATGGGAACACACTTCCGGTAAGCTTGGCAAAGACTGCTGGATAGACTTAATAACGGACAGAAGCCCTGTCCTAACAGTTAAGCTGGTTGTACCGTACGTACCCCATGACTACTTGGGTCTGGTGTAGAGTGCAGAGGCAAAGGTGCTGGCATCGGGTTTGGCAGAAGGTGTTGAGAGTGAGGTGGATAAAACAAGGAGACTGTAAAAGTGTGGATGTCAAGGGACTGCTATTGCCATGGCTACCCTAGGAACTGACCCTGTGCCACTTGGGGTATTGCTGCCAATGCTCACACTTGTTTATGTTATTGAAAGATTTTAGGATTGGGGGTTTAAGGGAGGCACTGAGGTAGATTGTCTTTGGGATAAGCGCCTTATTAGGAGAGTTATTAATGCCATTGACTGATAGACAGTAACATGGAGGACTTTGATGACACAGAATAGAAATCCCTTCTTAAGGTCTCCAGATGGGGATGTTTCATGTCATATGGGTGATGAATAGTTCACATCACAGACCTACAGCCAGGCTGTGCCTGATTTATTTCTTAGGCAGCCTCCAAAGTGTGGAAGAAATGAGAAGAAAGGGTGCATCTAGTTGAGGTGTACCTTTTATACTAAGCACAATCTCCCCATGTGGTGGGGGTCTGTTGCCTGAGCCCATAAACTTCCTTGGGGACGTGAGATCGCTGGTAGTCAAATGAGGTGAAGGTAAGAACTTTAACAGAGAAGATCTTTTTCATGGGGTGGGGGGTTTGGAGAGTTGGGGCTGGGAGAGAGGAAGGGTAGGGGCTGAGGATGGGGATGCATGGGAGGAGAGAGAACCCATCAATATGGTGCCCAGTCAGATCAGCAGCTCCATTTTCTCCTACCAGTGGCCTGTGCTTCTAATCATAGAGATGGTAATAGGACGATACTTGGGGCTCTCTAGCTAGCAAGCCCAGTTTAATCCTTTAATAGGTGAGGCTCCAGTGAGAGGCATTAACAATAGTAAGTTGGTAAAATTGACAGCCTTCTGCAGAACAACACCATGGTTGACATTTGGCCTGCACACACACACACCCTTATGCCCCCCCAAATCACAAACAAAGTTAAAATAAAAAGTAAGAAGTAAGTCTATTCTGATAGAGAACAGACTGAAGATTTGTAAATCATCACAAAGACACAGCTGGATAATGAGCTGGGAGGGTACACTGGGCTCCCATGACACAAAGTAGGTTGTGAAATACAGGATTGAGGAAAAATTAATGGTTATAAACTAATGCAAATTGGGACTGACTGCCAATTTTATCTGCCCATCCTAATGTGCAGGTGAGGAGGCAAACTGGATGCTTAATATTTCTAAATCTTGCAATGTAGTTTTCATTCCAGAAAGCTGTTCCCTCTGGTAGGCCCAGTTTCAGACACTACAACCTAGCCTAGGTCAGTGTATTCCTAAGGTTCAAGAGGATGTTAGCACTTTTGTCTATTTGGCAGCCAGTTTGCCTTTGAAAGACCCAGATGATGCTCATGAACATAATGTACTGTGAAGGAAACTAGGTCCGAAATGAAGGCTTGCCAAAAGCAGAAGCTAACCCCCATCCCTGACATCAGAGCAGTGAGGTCGGTAGTAGGAGAACATAATGGGACTCTGGGACATTGAAATGCCCCATTTCTTAATCTGTTGATGGTTCCCTAACATATAGTCTGGTGTGGTCTGGGCCATCCTAGCAGTCTCTGTTGACCAGTGGCATTCAAAGTGATTGCTGATATCGCAGATCAATATCTGCCAGACTTCTGGGGTCCAGACTTGTTCTTTGGTCCAGATTTTGTCTCCACTCTTTTTCTGCCTTTTGTCATTTTAAACATCTTACATAATTCCATTTTCCTCCTTCCTTTTTTCCTGCTCCCTCCTCCTCCCCCTCCCTCCCTCCCTTTTCCCCATTTTCTTCTTGTTTATTTTTCCAGTGATCACCCTGGATTTTGCAATTTAAGTTTATAATGAACCCAACTGTACTTTCAAAAAATTCCACATAGTTTCATGGGTATTGTGAGTGTCTTGTAATAGCAAAATAACCAAATTCCTTCCTCCCTTATCCTGCCCTGGTTGCTGTTGATTTTACTTAGAGTTAAGCAAGCATAAACACACACAAGAGACACCAAACTATACATAACCTCATATTATTATTTAGAACAGGATGTTATGTTAGGCTAACTAAGAACAAGAAAAATACGTTTTGTTTAACTATTCTCTCAATCTTAATTCTCAATTAACTATTGAGACATTTGTGTTAGGTGCATCATAAGTTAATATCTTTACAGATATGTCACAGTTCTTGAGTATTCTGTTGCAATTTTTCAATGTTTATTCCCGTTGTGCTCTTGGCTTTGGAGGTCTTTGATGATAGGCTGTCCAAGACAGAGTCATCAGGGGGCTGAAGAGATGGCTCAGCGGTTAAGAGCACTGTCTGCTCTTCCAGAGGACCCGGGTTCAATTCCCAGCACCTACATGGCAGCTAACAACTGTCTGTAGTTCCAGTTCCAGGCAAACACTAAGGCAAATAAACAAATAAATAAAAGTATTTTTTTTTTTTTTAAAAAAAGACAGTCATCAGCCATGTCTACTGAAAGCCTATCAGAGGCATTGTCTGTTCTAGTATTTATTTTCTTTTGATTTATTTTTCTTACTTGCATAAGTTGCCTGCTCCTGCCTGCTGCCTGCTTTACCCATCAGCGCCTCTCACATATTAACCACAGTTGTTTTAAAGTCTCTGTCAGGTATATCCACACCTCTGCCACCACTGTTTCTGTCTGATGCTTTGTTGTTTGTTCTTAAAATTATATTTTCATCTTTTAGTATTTTCCCTCCCCTCTCTTCCTCTCCTCTCTGCATTTCTTTTCTTCTTATCTTACTATGTTGCTCAGGTTTGGCCTAAACTCACAAGTTTTGCCTCAAACTTCTAATTAGCTGGAATTTCAGGCATATATAGCAGCAGAAGCAGCATTTTTTTTTTCTTATAGCTGGTCATGATGTGCTGGGTAAGAAATTGTTGTAAATGTAACTCTAGTGATGTGGGCATTAGGTAAAGGGAGAGGAACATTTTGTGGTCTTTCAATGAGGTGTCCACGTGACCACACCTTGGGACTTGAACAGTCTTTCAGCTTCTCTTTCCTTGGGTACATCAGGAAGACTAGAAGGTGCTAGAGTTGTAATTTTCCTTCTTCTAGGTCAATTAGGTTCTGGTAAAACACTCACTGGTTAGCTGGTTAACTGGTCTCTTCTGACGGCACACCTTGTGAGAGCTGAGGGTCCCCAGTGTGTTTCCAGATTGTTCTTTTCCTTCTCTTTGTTCTTTGATGGAAACACAAGGGAGGGAATTTTTCTCCAATGTTTGCTATGATCACCTGGCCAAACCCTAGGAGAATTCTGTTACAGCTGGGTCTACAGTGAATGGCAAACACTCCGATTGTGCTTGGACCTTGAGCAACCCACTGGTTACAATTTTCATGTTGCTATCTTTTATGTAGCTAGCTACCTTTCTCTAGAGTGAAAACATTCACTCCTGCAGAGGTGCTCCCTAAGACCCAAGAAGTAAAGGAAACTTGCCAATCTCAGGAAGTTCCTAAAAATTCCAAGATTCACCCCTTTCCCAAAATTATATAAGGAATAACCATTTCCTGAGAGCTGTCTAAGTCTCCCACAGGGCGTTCCAAGGAGCAGCTTCTGTGAATTGTGAAGATTGCCGCACCTGGCTTCTAATCATCCACGCTCACTTGTGCTTGGCTCTGTAGGTAAGCTAGGCACCTGCTGGTTTGCTAAGCCAAACTTGGGTAGAATTGTTTCTTTGGTCGGTTTGGAGGCCTCTATGGAGGGTAAATAGATGTTCACATCTCAGTCACATGTAGCATTACCCTGTACTGGGTCCTGCGTAGGTTTCTTGATTGATTCTTCAGAATTGTCTTTCTACATAAGAAACCAGAAGGAAGGTGGAATTGATTACTGAGTGCTTTCTGTAAGTGGAGGAGTGTGGTGAACTTAGTTCAGGCCCTCATGAATTTAAGGTAGGGGATTGTGAGGACAGGGCATAGAAAAGATCTGAAGCACGTCTCTCAGGCTGCCTGGACAGAAACCATCACTATTAGCTAAACATATCTACCTTTTCAGTTAAAATTTTACTTTCCCCCAAAACACTATCTGCCAACAGTGTAGTCCTAGGTAGTTCTGGGGAATGTGTCAGGTCTGGGGCCTGTTCACTGTTTGTGTACTCATGCCCTTTGGCATGAATACTTCTGCCTATGAGACCAGTCAAGAAAGATCTCATCAACCTGTTTTTCCAAACAGGACCTTTGTCCAACTTTGATGAATAAACAGAATCATGTTTTCAATGATTCACATCACACACACACACATCCCACATACTTTCTACAGTGACGTTTGTTTGTTTTGTTGGTTGTTTTGAGATAGGGCTTCACTACATAGTTCTGGCTGTCCTGATTATGTAGACAAGGCTGGTCTTGAACTCACAGAGATCCTCCAGCCTCTGCCACCCTAGTGCTGGGATTAAGAGCCTATGGTACCATGTCTGGTGGCATATTTTAAAACATTCCCAGTAGCATATTTTAAAAATAGAAAATAGGGACCAAAGGAGGGACCGTGTAGCCGTGGTGAGGTTGGGTTGACCTCATAAGTTTCTGAGAAGCCTTAGTTCTTGGTAAGTTGATATTGAGTTATTTATCTGTGTAATTTAATAACATAAAAGTTGGAATGGGTTTAGAGGGACGCCTTGCTCAGCCTTGATGGAGCAGGGAGGGACTTGGTCCTGTTTCAACTTGATATGTCAGACTTTGTTGCCTTTCCATGGGAAGCCTTACTCTCTCTGAGGAGTGTAGGAGTGAGGGGGAGGAAGGGAGGCAGGGGGAACTGTGGTTGGTATGTAAAATGAAAAAAAAAATCCTTTTAAATAATAAAAAAGTTGGACTGGATTCACTCATTCAATAAATATTTTTAAAGCATGTACCTTCTGCCAACACTGTGCTAAGTATTAGGATGCAGTGGAAAACATTATCAAATGATACCTTATGAGAAGGGGGGACGGAAGGGCTAGTTCTATAAAGGTATGGAATGGGGGAGATGGGGAGGGATGGGATGGGGCTGCAGACTGGAGGGTTTTCAGGGACAGCCTGGTGAGAGACTGACACCTTTGCTGGAGGATCTAAGGATGTATGGAGAGTGCTCTGTCCAGGACTGAGGGGAGGGGTCTTCAGGCAGGAGGGGCACCTCCTAGGACAGACTGTGCCTCCACTTTAATCATTTTCATGTTATGGAAACTTTCCAGAGCCTGAAGAGAAACACAACATTCCCTGCACTTAGAACATCTACTTCCTCAGTGTAGTCTGGCCAGCAATGTGTCCAGAGGAAGACTTCAAAGGGGCAGATTTCATCCCTCTGGCCTGTAAACAAAATGCCCAAAATATTTCCCGAGGCTTGAGGCCAGTTTGTAATTTGGCTTTTTCATCATCCTAGATGAATTTCCAAACATAGTAAAACGGGCTGTGATGAAATATACTTCAGATGACAAGGCCAGGAGCAGCTCAGGTCCTCAAAGCATTGTCATTAAAAAGGCATGGATGAAATGCTGCCAATGCTGTGCTAGTGTGGAGCAATAAAATGACATCCCCCAGACCCCACATTGTAAATCACAAATACCCTTATTTGGGAGACAGAATCATATTTGTCAACTTCAGTCTTCTCATATCTGTTTTTTTGTTTGTTTGTTTCAATCCTATTCAACTAACTCTGTTCTTCTGGGTGGTTTAGCTATTTGTATAAGTAAAAAGTACACATTAATTTTCTTCTCCTGTCTTCTTTTTTAAGAAGCCCAATTGATGCAAAGTCATCTCCTTTTCAGGCTTGTGTTTCTAAATGAAGGTGCTTCCAATTCTGAGATTACAAATAGTACTCTTTTTTTCCTCTATTAATCTAGATGAGTTATGACTAAACCCAAGCAGAGAGAGTGGGAATGACATGCAGTGTGTCTTCTTGACTCTTACCCATCATTGCAACTGGAAGAGTGGGCTTACTTGCTAGTGACATTATTCTGTAGGTGAGAGAACGCATACCTGTTTCTATAGAACCTCACTTGTGAAAGGACCTGGTGTTTAATGCAAAAACTAGTTTTCCTTATTGTGCCTTTCATAATTCTGGCTAAGTGCCTCTCTGGATGAATGCTCATTGGAAACAGGCCTCTGACCGCTGCCATTTTGAAGGTACCTTCTCCAATATGAAGGTAGAGTCTTTGCTCTTTATCTTCACAATAGTGGTGACATTACTATCTGACCATTTCCATGTTCCAGGGCTGTGCTAAGAGACTTCATAATGATCATTCCTAATGCTTCCAAGCAGCAATGCTGAGAAGGGATCATCATACATACTTTCCAGTGACAGGCTAATGCAAGGTCAAAAAGCCAAGAAGAGGACCATTTTGACTAAACTCAACATGTTTACACTGAGTTCTTAGTTTCTTCATTCATATCTCATGGGACAAGCTTTTTAGTACTCTTGGAATATGAGTGAAAAATCTTATCTGTCTATCATCTCCTTATCTATCACCTGTTCATCCATCTATCAATCATCCATCCTTCCATCTGTCTATCTATCTATCTATCTATCTATCTGTCATCTATTTATCACCTATCTATTATCTGTCTCTATCATCTACCTACTTACCTACATACCTACCTACCTATATTTCCATTTATTCACCTGTCTATTGAATCTATCACCTAATTACTCTCTATCTCTATTTAACAAAGAAATGAATTTCCAAAAAACTGCATACAGTATTCCAATTCAAATATGTGCATTCCAAAGTAACTTCTTTAAGTCTTTTATTAATACTATTATTTTAAAATAAGACAGCAATATGTTGGTTAAGGCATAGTTTTAGATATATTTAACTGCAGGTTTTAATACTGATAAGGTTTTGGACTCTGGGCATTTTACTTAAAATTTCAAATTCCCTATTTTCTTGACTGTATGACAGAGATGGCAATGACCTCCCTTTTAGAACTATGAAAATTTACATTGTGCTCAGTGATATATTTACTAAGTGGTGATGACATCATTATTCTTTGACTTGAAGAAAGTAAAATCTGCATAGCTGCTTTCAAGTCATACTTTATTTATTTATTAATATTGAGTTTTGGATATAAGAACGTGAAATATACATGCCAAATTTCATCATAGTAAAACTTCAGCTGAAAGCTTCAGAAAGGATCTTGATTTTGTCACTCAGTGTATTAATCTTTCTTGTCCTTGTCACCTGCAGGTTGGTGATACTATTAGTATCTTAAGCTGCTGCTGCAGGGGCTTGGGAAGAGAGGTCAAAGTTTGTTTTCATCTGTGGGAGCTCTCACTGGGCTCGAGTTTGACAGCCATGCATGATATTTTCCTCTGCTTTTGTCTCTTTCCTAGTGATTCTTTATTTTAAGCTGCCACTGACCTAATGTTCTATACATCTGATAGTGACATAGCTGAATCATTTAACTGTCTCCTAGATTAGAAACTAGGATATGTGGAGCTTTAAATTAACCTTCTATCAATCTGCTACTATTTTATGCTTACAAAACTGAGCAGATATTTATACTTGCTATAAATTAATGCATTGAGAATTTCAATTGTAATTATCTCTACTTCCTCCATTGCCTCCCAGACCCATGTCTTAGCTTTCAGCCTACTCTCAATTTCATGACCTGTCTCTCACTCTTTTGTTATTTTATCTTTTAGACACAATGATTCTGACTCGTGCTGCCCATATATGCACAGGTGTAGGGCCATCCATTGGTTCATGGGCAATTTACCACGGAGCACACTTTTTAAAGAAAACTGATGCTCTCTCTCTCCTAGCAACCATCAGCTACCACCAGCTCCTCAACTAAGAGGTTGGGCACACATGAGCCTCTCCCTCATTTCTGCTGGAATGTTGACTGGTTCACATTGTGCAAGTCTTAATGCAGTCAACTATAGCTGCTGTGAAGTCACGTGTACAGCAGTTCTGTCATGTTTAGAAGACACTCTTTGTCCTCGCCCTCCCAAACTTCTGGATCTTATAATTTTTCCATGATGCTCCCTGAGCCTCAGGAGAGGGGTGTGTTCCAGATGTCCCATTTATAGTGGAATAGTCTACAGGCACTTATTCTCTTTGATTGAGAGAGGATTCTCACACCTCTCATCATCTCACAATTCTTATCAATTGATCTCTATTGATGACTTGTTGAGTTTCTATCATGACTGTATCTGCTGCACAAAGACTTTTTCCTGAGGACTCCTATAGCCTAATGTATAGGTACAGAGAATTGTATTTGGAAAGTTGTTTGATACTATGTCCATATAGCAAACTAATAGTACTAGGTCCATCTAGGGCTAGACTTGTTTCTGATCTCCCTAGCCATGGGCTCTTAGCCAGATTTACAATATCAGGCATGTACTTCCTCCCTTGGAGTGGATCTTATATCTGACCAGAAAGCATTTGGTTACCCCAGTAACATCCATGTCACCATTGCACCATACGCCTATTTTTGCCAGGCTAGTTGTTATTGTAACTTGCACGGTTGATGACTGTGTAAGGCTGCTGGTGACTTTTCACCTCCTTTGTTGCTGTGAAAGCTAGACAGCAGAGCAGGAGGTTTCTGGTTAGCATCAGATTTTTTTCCCATGTCCTGTGATCGAAGTCTTAAGCATTAGGATCTTACTATCAGGTTCTGCTAGGTAATTATGACCAATGATAATAGAGTATATTATATTGTTTTAGGGCATCTAGGATACCCCTGACCAACAACTTGAGGGAAGGTATCTGGCACTGTGCTTTTTATTTGACAACATATATTTCTGGGAGAAGAAAATTATTTCCTGTATAGAGTAACTACATGAAGTGTGTGTGTGTGTGTGTGTGTGTGTGTGTGTGTGTGTGTGTGTGTGTGTGTGTTATAAAAATAGTTGATTTCCATGTGGCTTTTCTTTCTCTCTCTCTCTTTTTTTTTAGTCTTTCATGTGATTTTATTTTCACCCTTCAACCATAATAATGTGATATTCAAGTTTTGTCTTAACTGGTGGGTCTGTGTATACAGGCTTATCCATCCCACTTATAGGCAAGGCAAATGCTGCTTCTTGAAATGGTCCCGCCATGGACCCTCTGGTCATCCAACCCAAATCACCCTCTTGCCAGCTTTATCTGCACTGTATTGTGTGGCCACTTCACTGAACTGTATTGTGTGGCCACTTCACTGACTCTCATTCCAGACTTTAGCTTTTCCATGGCTTCCATGATTTTGCCATGTTTTTCACATAGAATGTGTCTGACCTTTACTGCATTGCTGCCACCTTTAGGGCCCTGAGCCTTCTCATCAGCACTGTCGCTCCCAGAGGCTGCATCCACCCTCCCTTTTCCAGAACCACTTTTCCCCTTCGGGGGCATCTCCTAAGCTTGCCCATGTGGCTTTTTCTTTTTTTAAATATTTTATTTTTATTTTATGTGAATTGGTGTTTTGCCTGCATGTATAACTGTGTAAGGGTGTCAGATCTTGGAATTATAGACAGTTGTTAGCTGTCATGTGGATGCTGGGAATCAAACTCAGGTCCTCCGGAAGAACAGCCAGTGCTCTTAACCGCTGAGTCATCTCTCCAGCCCCCCATGTGGCTCTTTCAACTATCTTGTTGTTAGTCCTCTCCCTAACCCTTCTCTACTCTTCCATTCTGCTTCTCACTCAAATCTGCCCCGCGTTGCTCCCTCCTTTCCTCATCATATAGTCTTGTGTTTTACTGTCTTGCCTAAGATCCCCCATAACCATGATCCCTGTTTTGTTTCCCCATTTCCATCTCATGTGCTTGTCCATATGTGTGGGTATGCATGCATGTGTTTGCATGTGTGTGGTATGCATGCATGTATTTGCTTGTATGTTGTATGCAAGCATGTGTGTAGGTATGCATGCATGTGTTTGCATGTGTGTAGGTATGCATGCATGTATTTACATGTGTGTGGGCATGCATGCATGTGTGTAGTATGCATGCATGTATTTGCATGTGTGTAGTATATATGCATGTGTTTGCATGTGTGTGGGCATGCATACATGAGTTTGCATGTGTTGGTCAGTGGTGGGTGTCTTCCTCCATTATGGTTCGTTCTGGCAGTGTGAATGGGAATGTCTCCTATAAGTAGTGATGTTTGAGTACTAGGTCCCTATTTTGTGGCATCGTTTAGGTGATGTGGCTTTACTGGAAGAATTATGTCACTGGGGAGTGGTCTTTAAGGATTTAAAGACTTGTGTCTTTTCTAGTTTGCTCTCTCTGTTTCCTGTGATTGTCTGTCTGTTTCTCTGTAAGTGATTCCATGATTTTTCTTTGGAATAGAAATCCTCTGAGGTTGTATTTAGCTCCTCAGGGAAGATCTTTTACTTTATTCCTCTCTCTGACTGGTTGGAGCCCATAATACAAAACAACTCAGTAGCTACAAACTTTTAAACAGAATATAAACACAAATGCTACTATATCAATAAGATCTTCCCTGACTGACTTTCTTAATATTTTAACCCACCTCTATGCCCTGTCTCTCTTAATACTTAAATGGTTTCCAGAGAAGTTCTCACTTTCCTCTTACTGCAAATTTTTAGTCAGACAGTGGTGGTACACACCTTTAATGCCAGCACTCGGGTGGCAGAGGCAGGTAGATCTCTGTGATTTCCAGGCCAACCTGATCTACAGGGTAAGTTCCAGAACAGCCAAGGCAAGTGAAACCCTGTCTGAATAAACAAAACAAACAAACAACTTTTAATTGCCTAGAGCAGCTCACTTGCCACTCACCTTCACTAATTGTCAGCTTCAGACAATGAGGTTTTGTCTGTATTGTTCATGAAAACATCACTCCTGGAAAGGTGTTGGCACAGGGAGCCTGTTTGTGATGGTTGTTGTGATGCTGGCAGTCACTCCCAGGGCCTTGTGCATGCTAGGCAAGTGCTTCACTTTTCTGGTTCACAACCCTGAGAACTAGCTTTATATCTCATTGTCCAATAATGAAGCATGAATATATTCAAGCACATAACTGGATAAAATGGTCGAAGTTCCCTTCATAAGTCATCTCTACTCATACAAGAAATGTGTGGCAATGCTTCCCCAGATAAACATTTCTGGTGCTCAAAACCTTGCAGCCTTGCTTGAATGCTCCCAGAGAACTCCGGGGTTGGTAGTGTACATCATCAAAGCAGTGTACTATGCTGGGGCCATCTGGCCAGTAGCAGGTGTTATATACAAAGACATGATAAAAAGACTATCTGCCCTGAAATGGACTCAACAGGGATGTTTTTAAAACATATCCAGCACCCAGCTATTGGTTTCAGTACTTAAGCACATAACTTGCCTACATTATCAGTCCTGGGACTCATTCAAGGCCATGTCCTGATTTCTGTAGGTCCTGTCTTTCTGCCACACAGATTGCCTAATTTTTGATCCTTTAAAGCATAGAGTGCAGCTTTCAGTGTCATTTAGTCATTTTCCAAACTCTCCAT
This sequence comes from Sigmodon hispidus, assembly GCA_004025045.1. Classification (NCBI taxonomy): domain Eukaryota; kingdom Metazoa; phylum Chordata; class Mammalia; order Rodentia; family Cricetidae; genus Sigmodon; species Sigmodon hispidus. The sequence goes on from PVIH01000930.1 coordinate 237,059, forward strand.
CCTTTTGAAGTAGCTTTTAAAGTTGCTTGAACTATTGGGTAAGAGGACACTGGATTTCTATTTTTGTTTGGCTGAATAAATGGAAGGCTTCTTAGAATCAATGCTTAAAATCATACAACACATACTCTCAATATTCACCTGGAGATTTTTTTGAAGTCACTATTTGATATCTTTCCAAACAAGGCAGTAGATCTGAATTGGAATCAAATATACAAAAGTTATAAAATTTCAGAGGGATAGCACAGATCTGAAGACCAATGCTAGAATTCAGGAGACCTAGCCCTTGGCATCTCTGGCAGTTACTAGTCCTTAAAGTCCCAGTTTGTCTGAATGGTAGGCCCACCTACCCCAGCTCACAAACTAGAACTTTCATGTGGAGCAATGAATCTAAGTATTGCAAGGAAAGCTGAAAGAAAAGCATGTCCATTCCAAAAGGCTAGCCCAGTTTTATTGAACACTGGAGAATAATGGTAGGCTGATAGGAAGAGGAACTTTAAAGGGTTCCAGAACTCACGTTTCCAAACTGCTTTGTGTGGATCCCTGCTTCAGTGATGTACTTAGCTCTTCCTACAGTCATTCTCTGTAGCCCAGAGACTTGGAAACAGCACAAATCTATTCTTACGATGATTTGTCTAGAGTTCAGCCTGGAAGTTTAGTTTTCATTTTATTATTTGTTATCTAACAATCCTGTCATAGCCCATGTGTTCTCCCTCACAGTCATGCCCCACTATGTCTGACAGAAGTTTAAATAGAAAAGAATAAACTAGCTCTTCCTTGGGACATAATGGGTGAAGCTCACTAAAATCCAAAGACATAAGCCTACCTTAGGTGAGATGGGGAACATATTAACCACAAAAGATAGAAATAAACAGAAGAGGTGGAGGCTGAAGCTAGATTTGGAGTGTGTCAGCAAATTTGTCTGTCACGGTTGAGGTATGAAAGCAGAGCCTCCAGCGATGTGGGGAGGTTCTGGGGATTTTAGGAGGTAAGGCAGAGCAGGAAGAGGTAGGTTACGGAGGCGTGTCCTTGCTATATCTTGTCCTGGTCCCTTCCTTTATTTCCCCTCTCTGCTTCCTGTCTATCATCAGGTGGACAATCAGCTCTGTCCCAAGCTTCTGCTACCATGATGTTCAGTCAAAGGGTATAGGACTAAGCAGCCATGGGCAGAAGCTTGTGCAACACTAAGCCAAATAAATCTCTCCTTGTTTTGACTTCATTCAGTCTGCAAAACTAATACGCTATGCTTCAGTCATATAGCTGAGAAAGTCAGTCACCCTTTATGCCAATGGGCAATGAGTGGGAGGGTAGAGAGAATCTACCACCCCATCTCCTGAGAAGCTGGAGGTAGGCTGGGTCCTGCCTTGGTTAAGCAGTAGGAAAAAAAGTACTATGTAATGGAAGAAAGAGGAGGCCTCAGTTAGGCTGGGCTTCTTGGATGGTTCTACTTCAAGCCCATGGGTCACCCAGGCTTAGTTTTGTGCTACTGGTTATGTTCAGGTCTCTTCCACGTGTTTTTCATTATTCTAGAATAAGTAGCTTTCCCATGGGAAAGATAGAAGTCAAAAGATAAGATAATTTGTACAAAAATATTTGAGGCCTTGGCTCCAATTTTATCATTAATACTCTATTGACAAGAGCAGGTCATGTCATCAGGACCAACATCAGTTACAGCAAGAAGCATCCTTCACCTTTGGTGGAAGCCTCTGCAATGACTGGTATTATTAGCCTAAATTTTCACAGATGCACTTTGTAAAAAGTATTGGATTCTGATTAAAAGAGCCTGGAAGTTTTAGGCATTCACAAGGCAGAGTAGTATATTGAAAGCCCTGGGGAGCTTGTTTTCTTTTGCTTAACACAATACTCCCCAAATTTATATAACTATATTTTGTTTTACTTCCAGTTTGCAAAGACTGTTTTCCTTCATGGAACTATATTTGCTGAATATTTATTAAGTTCTGTTCCAGAGGATGCAATTAAACAAAATCAGATGCCCTGGCTTGCATCAGGGATCTGACTTGGAATCTTTCTAAAAATTTGGAATTCTTGGGAGGGTAGTTGATTGAGGGGAGAGGAATTATGAATCTGGTACTGAGGATGGCTGTGTGACTTGTCTTGAGGCTGTGATGGGAAAGGACTGGGTGGGTTAGACAGAATCTGGTGGAAGGTTCTCATGATAGATTCTGCAGAAACCTGGCAGAATATGTCTTGCCATCATTTAGCCAGGCTCTGTTCAATGATAGTGAGTATAAAGCCTTTAGGAGAAAATCATGTATCTGGGTTTCATAGAACTGTTCTTGCCTTCTCCAAGTTCCAGATTAATCTTGAACACACTTAACAATGCCTGGGGTTCTTTTGCCGTAGAATAAAGTTCTACATTGTATAGGGGTGAGGATATTTTGATTTAATAGTAAGACTAAAACTTACTCATTCTATATATTAAAGTGTAATTCACTGATAAAACAATAAATATGTGGGTAAAGAAAGTGATACAGAAACATGAAACAGAAGGAGAGAAGATCAGAGAAGGCATCAAGAAAGGAAAATGTACAAGGAAAGTTATACAGATAACAAGTTAAGACTGTGTTGATTAGGGCCATCAAAGGACAATCAGGACATTGTGGTTAAAATACTTAATCCAGGTCAAGTTTTGCTTTGTGAGATTCAAAGAGAATTGTGTTTGCTTAACACATACTTTCAATAAGTAATTTTTATTTCCAGAGAATAAGAGGGGCATTGTCAGAACACCCACAGAATGTCACAAGGTCAGAGCAGGCAGGAGTTTGAAGGCTGTTTATCCCAATACAATAATTTTTCAAATGAGAGAGTGAAGACACAGAAGAAAATGAAGCCTGAGGTGATTTGGTTGAAAGAGGAGGAGATGGATGCATCTCTTCTACTCTAGGGTACTTAGGAGGATGAGCAGCAGTGCTGTGCTAAGGACCTTATTATAATTTGATTTTCTTTTGATAGATGATGCAGCTCATCACACACTTTGCAAGTGAAGAAGAAAGCACAGAGCAGAGATGAAGAAGCCAGGACCCAAGTCCACATCAAGTGGGCTGCAAGGCAGTGTATAGATCCTTGTCCTGTCGCTTCTTTCTGTTGCCATCAAGGGCATCCTGTTTTACAAGGGGGCTGGGCATGTTCAAGGCTGCTTACATAAATCTTTCATCACGTCACAGGCAGAGAATACACTCAGAGAGGTCAGTCTATTTCCCTTTCTGTTTAGAAGTGGTGTCACTTCTCAGTATTGTCCTAAAAACAGATTAGTCACAGGAGATCGTATAGTGCTTGCTTGTATTAGCAGCCTGTACAGTCAGCCTTCAACATTGATGATAAAATGTTCTTTCGGAGCCCCAGCCGGTCTCTGAATATTTCTGCAGTGCTATCTGAACACAGAGTCCATCTGAGAATGAAGAGAGTGAGTAGTTCAATGAAGCATGGTGGCAAGCCCTGGCTCTACCATAAACTGGAACTTGGGGGGATGCAATTAATGGTTCCAGTTTATGGCAGAGCCAGGACTCACCACCATTTCAGCAAGTGGCAGTGACTATCAGGAATTTTGTTGAGGGGATTCCAGCATGGCAGAACAGATCTCTTAATTCTAAGATTCCAAAACAGAGCTTTAGGAGATGGAATTCAGGACCATAATGAATCGCTTCGTATGTGAATATCATGTTGCTGTTCAGGTTCTGAGCTTGGTCTTGAACATCTAAGGGGTCTCTCCAGCCTGAATATCATTTCCGTTGTTTCTCTGTTTCCTACCAGCTATCATATCTGCTGACAGGAGATATTGTCTCTAGCAATATTCCCTTTATTTATTTATTTTTTTTAAAATTAAAGAAACATTTGTTTCTGTGTGTGTTTATATGCAGGTGCTCATAGAGGCCATAGGTGTCTGATCTCCCTTGAGTTTAAGTTACAGATGATTGTGAGCTGCACAGTGTGGCTGGTGGGAATTGAACTCAGGTTTTCTGCGAGAAAGAATGGCCCAAACTATTAACTTCTGAGCCATCTCTCCAGTCCCAAATATTCCCTTTCTGTTTACTTCTTATTATTAGTGGAGTGAGAGCCTAGCATATTACCAGTGCCAAGTTCATGAACAATGATAAGGAAAATAAAAGGTCACGAGTGTGGGAAGACTGGTCTCTGAGTACATGCTTTTTGGCATATCTACTTTGAGTTCAGAGAAAACATGGGCCTACTGTTTCTCACTAAGATTTGGGGTTGTTGAAGATGTAGTAAGCAAATACTAGGTAACTGAGGAGAGGCATATGAGTCTAAAATACTATAATATGATATTACATATACTTATAAATATATCTATATGACGTGTGTTTATACATGCTATATGTGAGAAAACTGAGTACATATTCTGCCAGAATCCAACAATGAGAAGATGAGAAGTAGTTGATCATATTTTCATATGTAAATGTTATCATATTTGCAGATCAGCAGATGCACTGAAAGTCTTGCTCTAAATACATCTTGGATAAAGCCAAAGGTTAAACATATCCATTCTCTGGGTTTTTAACCCACCTCTTCCATCCCACTCCTTACTTCAACCTAATTAATCAACATTTAGACACCTATTTCTAAGGTGCTTTTCTACATATTGCTTGGGATCTGGGTCTCTGTCATTTGTGGGTACAGTTTTAGGGGGCATGACGAACCATGCATTACCTTTGTAGTTCAAGTGCCAGTGCAATTAAGTTTTACAAGCTGAAAATCAATTTTCTTTTAAAAAATTAAATTACCCTTTTTATTTGTATATATGTTTGGATGTGTGTGTCATGTGTGCTCTTGGAGATCAAAAAACAACTTTTAGAAGTTCTCTTCTTCTACCTGTGGGTCTCTGGTACCAAATGTGGGTGATCAGGCTTGGTGGCAAGTGTCTTTACTCACAGAGAAAATCCATATTCACTCATGATAGATGTAGTATAGAGTGAGACCAATGGTTTGGATGTTCTGCTAACCTTTAAGCCATTCTCTTGGTTTCTAGGAGGCTCAGTTTATTGATTTAGTTTTTAAAGGCAATGGATGCTACCAGTTTATAGGAATTTCTTCTGTACAGGCTAAAAGACTTAATGTCTGCAAAGCACTTTGTAATAGTCCCTTATATAACAGGCCATCAGTGAAAAACACCTAGAGTTTCCGTTACTGAGGATTCCACTCCCTAAGACTTCAACAAGAAATAGAGAAGGCATCTTGCAAACTGGAGAATGAAGGGAGATATTCTAAAAGCGCATGCCATACTTTCTGGACATCCTGATACTTTTAGATGATGAGAATTTGCTGGAGGAAACAGTCTTCATACTCAGGGAAATCAGACCCTTTCCTGGGGAGAACAGGAATTTCCCTTTGAGGATCTGCCAGCCCCCCCCCCCCCGTGAGATTCCCTTGTGCTTCTTAAGTTTTGGCTTTCTTGGCATGAAATCTGTTTTCCCTAATTCACTGTGGGTTCCCCCCCCTTCAATGTCAGTTGTCTCAGATTGGTCTGTGGCAGGGTTGGTTTTTAGAGTGGAGGTATGGGAAAGGCTGGCCCCATAAGACAAACACAGTGGTTTCAGACTCTTGATACATCCACAGTAATACTTCATCTCTAAGATTTTGTGAGAAATGGTCTTTTCTGTGTGTTTTTGTCTTTAGACTTAGGAAAAAGTTCTTCCCAGCCAGCTCTCATAGCCTTTGAAGGCTACAGTGCTTGTGTTGTGGTCTCCACCCTTTTGGATGACTTCGGGAAGTATTTTCCAAACTCCTTCCTGAGTAAGTTTCCTCAAATTGGAGCCAAGAATTAGAAAGGACTGTGACTATCTAAGTGTAAATAGTTTATGCGTGTAAATAGTTTAAAACTCACAGAGAGGCTGGGAATCTGGCTGGCTAGCTGGCTATGGAATCTACAGTGTAGATTTTAAATAGCTGGGTGGAGCATGATTTAAAAAGCAGAGGATTTGATGGAGCTTGAGTCAGTTCTCTTGACATGAGGTAGGTAGATTTAAAACTCCAAAATGACAACTCTTGGCCAAATAGTACACACACACACACACAGACACACAAACTCACACACATACACATTTGTGTATTGTGTTCTGTTTCTTAAAAAACTTTTAAAATTATTTTATTTTTAAGTGTGTGTATGTTTTACCTGCATGTATGTCTGGATATTATGTGCATGCCTGGTGCTCACTGAAGTTAGAAGAGGGTATCCAATCTTTTGGAATTGGAGATGGTTGTAGGCTAAGATCTGAGTGCTGGGAATTGAACAAACACAGCCAATGTTGTTAACCACTGAGCCACCCTCCCCAGCTCCATGCTATCTCTTTACCCTCACTATATTTTTGGGGGAAACCAGCCTGGCCCTCACTATGTTTGCTACTTCCAATGTGAATTTGTTAAAGTTCATCACATATTTTAAAATTACAATTATTTTTCCAAATATACAAAATGTATCGAAGAACATCACTTCTGAAAAGAAGACCCATTTCCAACCATTTGTACTTTGATGGTAAAAGTTGGAAAAAATCTAAAGTTCTTACATTACTCTGAAGCCGAAGAATGAGATTTTTTTTTAAGCCAATATTTCAACTCAGTAACTCACTACTGATGAACCAATATTTAGGCCATGAACATCAACCTTTACTTGGCTTTCAGACAGGATTATGATGAGGTTCATCAGCCTGGGTCACTGTCTCTGATTTTGTGTTCTAGGAGAGGCCCTTTCTCCATATGACCTTTGGCCTAGAGAACTTTTGAATGTCTGGGGTATAAAAAGTAAAGCTCTTTTCCAGTAACAGGCAGATACCATGGCAGGGAGTATGAAGATTATCTTTCTGCTCTGTCATCTGCCAGGACAGAGATGGAATCACTGTGAGCTGGGAACATTGAGTTTCATTTTTATCAGCATCCTTATCTTTTAGAAAGTAGCTGTTAGGAGTGCTTAAAGCAGAATGGATGGCCCCTAAAATTAGGAAGTGAGCTATAAGGCAGCTTTTCTATTCATTTAGTGTTTGTTTGTATTTGTATTTGTTATTGAAAAGAATTGAATAGGAGTTTAGCTACCCTTTTGCCGAAGCTAAGAGTTGCTTATAATCTTTGAGGCTAGAGAAGAACACTTTCTAGCTATTCCAAAGAGTAGAGCTAAATAATATGTGAACTTATCTTTGTGCCAATTATAGTTCCTTGCTATCCTTCCACTGTCATAGGCATTTGCTAAGCTTTGTCTATACCAGTGGTTCGTGTCTTTTCTAAAGCTGCAACCCTTTAATGTAGTTTTTCTTATTATGGTGACATACACACAACGATAAAATTATTTTTATAACTGTAATTTTTATAGTTCTGAGTTGTAATGTAAATATCTGATATGTAGGTTATCTAATACATGACCTCTGTGAAAAAAATCATTCCCTAAAGGTTGAAAACCACTGACTTAGAGTATGTGCATCCAGTGAGAAATACTAACATTGAGCCAGTCTGGGCTGGGCAAGCTCATGGTTTCTACCTCCCTCGTCCACAGAGGCCCCAAGCTCAACACTTCAAAATCAAACCATATTGATTTTATTCTTTTAAAAAAAGATTTATTTATTTTTATTTTATGTACATTAGTGTTTTGTTGGTATGCATGTGTGAGGGTGCTAGATCCCCTGGAACTAGATTTACAAACAGTTGTGAGCTGCCAGGGTTCTCTGGAACCACTGAGCCATCTCTCTAGTCCCTATATTTTCAATAAACAATTTTTATGTGTTCCCGATTTTTATTACCATTGCATCCCATTCCATATTTTATTCCTTAATTGTATTTGGACCATTCATTTCAGAATTTGGGAAGTAGATAAGAAGGGTCAGGAACTCAAGGTCACCCTTGGCTATATTATAAGTTTCAGAATACCCTGGGCTACATGAAACCTTGTTTCAACAAATGAACCGGCTAGTGTGCAATGAAAATATGATGTACATACAAATTGGGATTTTTATTTACCTATCAAGAAATGAAAAATGATGGTTTTTTGAGGAAAATGGATGGAACTGTAAAATATCATATTATGTGAAGTAGCCCAAGCCCAGAAAGACAAACACTATGTGTTATTTTTCATACATGATTCTTAGCTTCCAAAGGTTAAAGGTGTATGTTTAAGTGGGAGTAAGTATGAGAAGCCAGGAAGCTAGAAAAGGGCCCATGAGATGGGAAAAAATAAGAAACCTTACCGAGAGAGTGGAAGGTCAACAGAACCCACGTGCTATGGAGAGATAAGGGGGCCTTACTGCGGGGAAGGGTAAGTTGGGGAAAAGAGGGAAGCATTGCCTGCTTCCCAGATGACCCTTGTGTATGTCAAGTTGACAGGAAAGCTAATCAATACAGCATGCTGACTCTTTTTTTTTCTTTTTCTTTTTTCCCTTTTATTCACACTCTTCAAAGCATAGCTTTGTTTCAGTGTGTGTGTGTGTGTGTGTGTGTGTGTGTGTGTGTGTGTGTGTATGATGTCTAAAATAGGAAGCCCCACCCAGGGAAGGTGAACTCCCTCCTCCAGCCATGCCACCTTAATCAGGGTGCCAGGTGAGGACACAGACACTTATTATGAATATTTTGGCACACTGCAGAGGCCAGGGCTGTACATAGGCCTCTGAGAGGGGCATGTCCTCTACCCTGCAATGAGGTTCAGGAACAGCCACTACGGGACAGCCTTGTAGGCAGCACAGAGCTCAGCTCTCCAATCAGGAATGGGCTCTCCCAGAGGTAATTTGTGACCTACAGAGAAAACCCACCAAGCAGGACAAAACAAGAGCTTCCTTCCCTGGGGTATAAGGCAGGCAGGCAGCAAGGAAGACAACTTCTGCTTCAGGGACTCAGGACTCAACCAAATGCAAAGCAAATGCAAAACCATCAGGAAAACATCATCCTTCAACAGCTAAGAAGCTACCCTTCAAGCCTCTAGGTGATTCCAGCCCCATAGAGTAACAAACACTGGAGACTCAATGAGCAGCTGTGGGTGCCTCCAGATACCTGGGTCTGTTACCCAATCAAGAACATTAAGTTTCCTTCTTGGCAAAAGGTTAGAACCAGCCTTTGCCTAGGTGAAGCCTAGGAAATCAAGTCATGTCTCATTCTTGGTGAGTTCATTGCTGGTGATGATGGACTAAGCCCAAGCTCCTAAATTAGCCCCAGAAGCCAAGGGGGACCATCTCTGTGGCTGGCACTGAAAACCAGGACAGGATAGCCTCATTAGGTGACAGCAACCCAGATTCTCTAGATTTCAGAATCCTGGTCACCATCACCTAGAGGCACATGCCACACATGTGTTAGTTCCTTGTGTGAGAGCAAATACACACTAACAAGGCCACACACTAGAGTTTATTTAAGAGAAGAGTCCCAGGCGGGTTAAGAGACAGAGGAGCAAGACAGAAGTCATGGGATAGAGAAGAAAAAGGACCGGAGCATGCGCTCGGAGTCTCTTTTAAGGGAAGGGGCATGCATGGGTATGCGTCATGGGTCCAGGGAGGTGCTTCCGTGCTCAGTGCGCAGTGCCTCTGGGTTTACGAAGCCACGCCCAGGGGCATGCCTCCGTGCAAGGTGCGTCTCACCTGAGCCAAGTAGGCTCAGCTACATGGAATGCCAGGAATCCTTACAACATGAGCTTAGGTTAAAATAAAGCAAACCACAATCTGCAGTGTCCTGGAAGGAAGCTGGTTGCTGCTCTCCAGCATCAGGAAACAAGCCAATCATAGTCCTATCCAACTAGAGTAGGCTCTCAGGGACCTGGAGACCACTGTATAGCATGTAGCCAATGTCATTGATCTCTTCTTCCTGAAAACTGCCCAAGAGGTTCCCGCTGGGGTTAAAGTGACAGGGCAGGCTAGCCTGCTCCAAGCTGCACACCAGAAACTTCAGGGCTTACAGAAAGCGATCCCCCAAGGCCTCCTCGGTCCAGGCCACTTCTTCTTCACCCAGATGTAGAACAACCTGAGTCAGGTGGCTCTGGCCCAGCCATACCAGAGCTGGATGACAACGACACACACCACACAGCAGCAACAACAATCTCCGGCGAGTACCAGCATCCTGGTTATCCAGGGCCGTAAACAGGCAGCCTCCACTGGATATAGAACCTGAAGCCAGAGACTGGCAGCCAGCCCCTCCAGGGGCCAAGCCAGCAGAAGGCGGTCATCAGTGCTGGCCCCAGGGACCACCATGAGCACAGCTAAAGTGAACTCCAGAAACTCATGTTGAACTGCCAGCAGCAGCTTCTCCGCAGCCACATTGGGCCGGATCAGACATCCAAGTAGGCTGCCAATGGTCGGCCAGGTGACTGAGGCTGCCAGGGCCTACCGTAGCAGCTCCAACAAGACACGGGAGGAAAGGTAACCCCCTCACCAGAAAGTGATCATGGCCACAGGGATGGAACTCAAGCTGGGTTCGTACAGCCCAGCATCGAGGTTCCCTGGCCAGAGTGTCCATGCCAGGTACCAGGCTCCACAGACCTGGTTCTAACTCCAGAGAGTGTACTGTTTGAGCTGATCTTTAGAATGCTTCTCATGTTGTGTCTTTTCCTTATATTTATACACATCCATCTATTTACTAATTTTGCAGCATTGGGGAATTGGAGCTAAGGCCTTCTGTGTCTTTAGATAAGCACTCCTCCACTGGGCTGTAATCCCAAATCATTTTTTTTTCTCAATGTTTATTTTGACATGGGGTCTCACTAGGTTGTCCGGGCTGGCTTTGAATTTGCCATCCTCCCGCCTCAGTTTCCCAAGTAGTTGGGTTACAGACCCACACATTAGGCTTGGCTGAAATTTTGTCTGTCTTAAAAACATTCCCACTTACGTAATCAAGAGAGAGGCACTTCAACAGAGTTAGAAGTTGACGAAGGGTTAGTAGTATCTGTTTGGAGTTCTACTTTTTGGCTTAGCTGTTGAAGGGTGCTGTTGTTTTGTTCTGGGAGATGGGACAGTGCTGTCTTGTTTACTTTGAGAAGGCAGTAAGCCAGGAACAGGAAATCAAACAAGGGACGTTTCTGTGCTGGCATAGTATTTTTCCAGTTAAAATGGCAATGAGTAAATTGTAACTTCCTTTCACTTGGTGTGGCCGCTGGGTACTGGAGTTTAACATTTCTCATTGATTAAACCCAGTGCAGCAAATATTTGCAGGATTAGGGCCCATGCACACTACCAGCAACATGCACTTTCACACACTAGCATGGCAGAGGTGTATGCCGCCTGTTACCCATCTTTCACCCTTAGAGAAAATCTCTCATATTCCCTCAACCTCCTATTTTTAGACGTCTTCGGACGGCTCATGCCTCTAACAGTCACTTCTCATTTTAATTTCTACTTTCTTGAAATTCTTTTTCTTTTATCTGCATTTTGCTTTCTGTGACTTTTTTTTTATAAACCATCAACCTGCTCCCCAAAATATTATATTTTTTTTAACTTCTTTGAAACAAAAGAAAGAAAGAAAGGAAAAGAGAAACCTAAACTAATTGGTTGTATGCCTTATTAAATTTAGAAACAGGAAGTATATGAGTGGTGTTTACTCAATATCATAACCGTGCAGAGACGCTCCGCCTGGGTATCAGGCACCCTGTTCATCACCTTCCTCAGTTGTGGAAGTGGCACTGAGCCCTGACTCCTCTCTGTTCCGGGTTCTTTCCATTTCCTTTTTTGTGCTGTCTAGAATGCTAGTTTTCTTCTGCTTCATTGTTCTTCTATTATTAATATATAGTACTCTGTTTATCTTATTGTAGCTGAAGAAGACTCCTGCACAGTGAGGCCTTCCTCCCAGACCCTGGATTAAGGCATAAACCACATTCAAACACTATTTTCCACCGAGAGATCTTTTATTAAGCAGGGAAGAAAAGTTAAAATGATTGCTGACTCAGACAGTAAGAACATCAGTAGATGACCTTGTACATGGACTAGGATGTGGTGGTGGAGGAGATAAGGGATGAGGGAGAAGGGGAGGGGGGCAAGGGAAATGAGGCAGAGGTGTTTGTCCCAGAGGAACAAAGCACTGCCTATGGATAGAGAGGAGACAGACACCGTGCTTTATAAAAGTAACGTGGGAAACCTCATGTTAGGATGAGGTGCTTAATTTTAATTGGGCCTGTCAATTAGGTAAACCACAGGCAGCTTCTGATAGTTGTACTCCAGTAGTTAGATAGCTGGACCTTCCTCAGGAGGAAGTGGCCAAATATGGAAACAGACCTTTGTGGCGCTTTAGGAACGTAACCTAAAGGTTTTAGCAAGGAGGAGAGAATGGAAGAGAAGGGTAAGGCTTACCAGAGTCACACGCTCAACTGAGCTACCGTCCTCCCCGGCCTCTGTCTATAGAGTGTACCAGGAGTTTTCCCCATAAATATACTGCCAACATTTCTGTCTTTTAGCTAAACACTTTAACAAGAGTTCAATTTTTTCAAAATTATTTTAGCAGCTTTATATCTAAATCGAAACAACAAAGATAGTTTTCAGCACCCTATTCATGATTCTCTAACATTTGTTTTCAGAAGTTGCTTTAATTTATGTATAGGTATTTGTGTGAATGTATGCTGTGTGTGTGTGTGTGTGTTTGTAAAGGCCAGAAGACCAATTTGCATCCCCTAGAGCTGGAATTGTATCAGTTGTGAACCACCCATCCTCAGAGCTGGTAATCTAACCTGGGTCCTCTGGACGAGCAGCAAACTTTTAACCACTGAACCATCTCTCTAGTCCACTGCTTGCCTCTTATATCTGAGTATGGTTCACTTGCCATTATCAATGAACCAATACCAGTTTAAGTCCAGATACCTTTAAAAACCTCCCTTCCCAGTTTCCCTTCACTCTCGAGGGTCCCACTCAACGTGCTATATCCATTTGTTGTTGTTCCTCCAGAGAGTCCCTATGGCCATGTCAGCTTCTACACCTTTATTTCTCATGATCTTGCCAACTTCTGGGAGTGATGGTCCAATCTTTGTGAACTTTCTCCTAGGGAAATATGTCTGTTTTTCTGATTAAACTAGAGTTATATGTTGTTTGGGAGAAAGTTGTGTGAGGCTTTCTTTTTTTTATTTTATTATTATGAACAAAGAAGTCACACTTTCTATCCTTGTATATTCTTATTCAAGGTCCCTTCCCCCTCCCACCACATCAGGTCATTCTCTCTTCTCCACAACTCCCTATCCCCTCTCTGAGCAGGCGGCAGGCAGTCCCAAGGTCCCGCTGTCCCAATATTGTTTAGTTCAGCCTCCACTCCTGGCAGATCCAGTTTTCTCTCTCCTCCCTCAAGAGTGAGTCAGGTGTTCCTCTTGGGGGAGTGGGATCCAAGGAGTCAGTCCAAGGTGTTTCTGATCCCAAGCTGTTCAGTGGTTGTGGCTTGCAGCTTGGGCATGCTTTGCTTTTCTCTTGTGAGGTTTTCTTCATGTACCATTGAGGGTTCCATAATCACTATGGCTTCTCCTTTTGGTGTTGACCTTTACTGCTTGGCTGAGGTGGTGTTTATTAGGTTTTTCAATTGTAAAGTTACTCCCCCAACCTTGGTTCTGCATTATACTTCTTGGGATGAAGGTGCAGCCCACACTTATAGGTGTGGCAATGGTGGAGCCACACAAACAATTCCAAATTCTCAGCATGGCAGATTTGCTTCTTGGGTTGTTTGGGTGGGTTTTGTTGTTGTTATTGTTGTTAATGATATTCAGCCATTCATTTACAACAATGTAGCTCTCACCCATATTTATATTTACATTTGGGGTTATAATCCAACATTACTCAATTTAGTTTGTTACTAAAATTGCTTCATTTTTGGCCTCTAGACACTCCATCATTGGTGCCTAGGTCCCTCTGACACACTTCTATCCAAATGGCTGTTTATCTGTCTATCTATCTATCTATCTATCTATCTATCTATCTATCTATCTATCTTGAGTTTTTCTTTCTTTAGCCTCTGAAAGTATAAGTTGTTCTAAAGCCTAAAGGGTGAATATTTTTTTTTTCTCCAGTAAAAGAACCAGCCATTTCTCTAGGATTTTCTGGTTTGTTGTTTTATTGGAGGATGTTTTAGAATCCAGGATCTGAATGTCTGAGATGTTCACTGCTGTTGGGTTGTCATGGCTTCTCGATCCCTGCACCTGACAGAGAAAGAAAGGAAAGACATTTCTATGCCAGTCTCTGTACAGTCATACATCTGTAAATGCTTCTATTTGTACCCACCTATTTCCACATCCAACTAGGGACACCATCATTTGCTTTCATCTATATCTGTACTGAGCTCAGCCAGAATTCAAGCCGCAGCCACCTGAGTCATTTAGCCTCTTCCTCCTCCTGCATGTAACTTCTTACTTGGATGGTGAGCCCTGTAGTCCCCGTCTGCCACACACAATTTAATGGTTGGCCTTTGTGGGTAGTCCATCAGAATCATTTTCCTGCTCTCTGAGGGATCTAACTTTGTCAACTGGAGAACAGGAATGAAGAGTGCACATCATGCACTGTTTATTCGCCTCTAGTCAAGATCCCACCCATTTTCCATGTTAGTCAAGGCTCTATCTTTCTTCCCAGTCCCCTTCAATGGTGCTGCTTCACACAAATGCAGTCTGATTCACTTGATCCATCCCATCTTGAATCCCTGTCTGTGATTCCTCAAGTTCATTATCAAGCTTGCACATAATCAGATTTGCATAATGCTGAAAGTTCTATGGATTTTTGTGAAGTGAATCAAACAGAGTCTCCATGACTAAAGTATCATAATGAACAATTCTCCTTCCCTAAAAGCTCCTGCACTTCACCGGTTCTTCTCTTCCTCCTGAATCTGGGAAACCATTGACTTTTAAATTCCCTTAGGAATTCTGCTTTTCTAGATGTCATACAATTGCAAGTCTAGCTGTAGTCTTGCTAGGTGGATGCCTTTTACTTCTAAATATATATTTACTTTTTGTCTATACTTTTTCATGGGATGGTGATATGTTCCTTTTTATTGCTGACATTGTATGAATGTCACATTGTACGAAATGTACCTATGGAGGCTTCCCTTTTTGACCTCAAGATGCTTGTTGTTACATATCTTTCCTTTCCAGCTCTGCTGGAGATGAATTCATTCAGCTTTTGTTTATTTCACACATTTTTGATTTATCTTCCATATGGAAAAATCTTTTGTCCAACACTTGTGATTTCTCATGAGAAACATGCTATATTCTTATCTGTGACTTCTCTGAGTCAGATGGTTTCTTGTACTGTTGTTCGTCTTAGAAGATTTTATCTTTTTCTTTCATTGTGTCAAGCTTGAGTATTACCAAACATAAATTTTTTAAAAAATAAAATTTAATCTGTTTTGGTGTTATCTAAACTTCCCAGATCTGTGGTTTTTACATCTTTCATTAATTTTGGAAATGTTAAATACTTTGTTAATTTTTTTTGACCTCACCTTTTTCTTCTGTTTCTGATGTTTCAAGTGTGCATATGTTATTGTAGAAACTTCCTCAGAATTCTGGTATGTTCTGGTCTGATGATTTCTTTTTTGTTTGTTTGAATTTCACTTTTGGATGTTTCTGTTGATCTGTGTTCAAAATCATCAAGAGTTTTCTTAGTTAAGTCTACTGATAAACTCTCAGGAGGCATTCCTCATTGCTGGTTTTGGTTTCCAACATTAAAAATGTCATTCTTGTGTGTGTGTATGTGTGTGTGTGTGACATATATGCAAAATGCATAAGTAGGTACATATGGGGGCCAGAGCTTGCCATTGGGACATCTTTCTCAGCCACATCACAATTTTTTGGAAGAGCTTCCCACTGAAACTGAAGTTCACTATTATGGCTGGACCAGCTGGCCAGAGAGTCCCTGGAATTACAAGCATGTCACCTGTACCTGCCCGTTTTCTGGAGTCTTGGGATTCAAACTCAGGGCTCTGTCTTTGTGGAACAAGTGCTTCGCCTGTTGATTCATCCCCCCAGTCCTCTCTCGAGATGTTCATCTCTCTGCTTACAATACTAACCTCTTGCTTGCTGCCTACTTTCTCTACCCTAGCCCTTAATTTACTAACTATAGTTCTCCCAGAATTTCTGATCTGATTATTTCTAGGTTGGTTCCTTTCTAAATCTGTGTCTCATAGTGTCTTTGTCTTTTTAGCTATTTTGTCCTTTTCCATTTTGTTTTGTTTTTGAAATAAGATCTTACACTATACACAGATTGACCTGGTATTTGCTTGAACTCATAGCTATCTTCCTGTTTTATACCCCCGGGGCTAGAATTATAAGTATGAGCCACACACTTAGGTTTTTTTTTTTTCTTGCCATTTTTCCTGTTTTATATGATTTGGTTGAAAGTTAGGTATGTTATTTTGAACAATAGTAACTGAAATCAATGGGTCAAAATGATGGTTTGTATTATTAATCTGTCAAAGAGTTAGGCTATTACTAATGTTTCTGTAGCTGGACTTGACAGAAAGTTCAAAATTATCTCACAGCTTTGGTTTGCCTCCCTTCTTGGCTTTGCATTTCTTTGATTACTCTTCCTTAGAAAAAACTTGCCCCAGGAAGATAAGCAGGGGATGTTTTCACTCATTAGTGGACTCTAAACAAACAAACAAAAAAGCAAAGCATGCCCAAGCTGCAAACCACAACTACTGAACAGCTTGGGATTAGAAACATCTTGGACTGACTCTTTGGATCCCACTCACCCTAGAGGAACACCTGACTCAGTCTTGATACTGGGGGAAGAAAACTGGATTTGCCTGAAGTGGAGGCTGAATTAAGCAATATTGGGACAGTGCAACCTTGAGACCGACTGCCCATGGTGGGGGATGGGGAGATGTGGAGAAGAGAGAATGACCTGATGTGGTAGGAGGGGGAAGGGACCTTGAAAAAGGATATACAAGGATAGAAAATGTGACTTCTTTATTCATAATAATAAAAAAAGGAATAAAAAAAAAGAAAAAAAAGAAAAAACTTGCTTTGTGGCCATCTATCTGAGAGACCAGCCAATCATATGAAAAGGATTTGACTTCTTTTACCTTGAAAAAACAATGACAGGTTCACTGCAATTGACACAGTTATGAGTTGGTTTTCCATGGCTATGCTGTGTCAGCCATCCCCACTTTGTGAGATGATAGACAGTATCTGATAAACAAAAGCATGAAGTGAAGAAGACAAGGTAGGACATATGATCATGAAATGATTGGTTCAGCTGCATATTATGCAATCCAGAAGCTACTGGCCTGCTTGAGTGATAGACAGCTTTCAAAGAGACAACTTTCACAAAAGCTTGGAGATACTATCCTGCATGGATAAAGTGCTAACCTCCAGCATTTGGTATAGTCTCTAAGTCAGTAGCTATTATATATCTCTACATGCCTGGTCAGCACAACATACAGAAACAAAGAGATGGAAGTGAAGAGTTCTCTGACCGCCTGGGATCTACTTGGTACATCTGGGCTTCTCTGGAGTAGGATTCTGAATTTCAAAGGAAGAACAATTTTACATCAAGTCTACTTAAGCCATTTGCTCTGGGTAACACTGGTCACTCCAGAGTCTTCATAAACAAACAAGTAGAAAAACTTTCCCTGGAAAGGATTATTTACTATTAGAGGCGATAAGATATTGCATGGTGACATCAGAGAAAAATCCAGAGGGATTGTCCTGCCTGAGTTGGTAAGCATGACATGGGAAGAAAAGGATGGTAAGTAGGCTCTTGTCCATCTGAGGAAGGGGAGTCACAATTATCCACTATTAGGCCACCTGTGCTGTCAGAAATAGTAGCTGAGGATAATAGGACATTAGACTAGGAAGTAGAGGAAGAGGATGAGAATCAGTGGCGATTCCAGGATCACTGTGGTAGATGATGCTACAGTTGGCCCCACCAACCCTCATCTTGTAGGCCTTACCAAGAGAAAAGGCAAACTAGATGCCTGGATTAGCTCCTTCCAGATGAGATGAATTTAACATCTATTACAAATGAATCCAAGTCTCACAAGACAGAGATAGAAATGTGTGTTGTTCATGCTACTCTGACAGATAGCACCAGGAGAACTAACTCTCCTGTCACCCTGGATGTGAGCTGTATGCTGATATCTCGTGAATGAGTCCAACTGTAAAACTGGCTTTTAGAGGAAGAGAGATGATCATCCAGATGATGCTTGTAACTGAGTGAGGTTGATATCTAATGATATGTCAGTCTTTGAGGGTAGCCTCAGTTTCCTGCAATTAGAGCCATTTGTGTGACTGGCTTAGATACATGCAGCATCTTTATTACCTACCACTCCCACATGCCTACTCCCTTAAAGATGATATCCATAGATCACTCTCCAATTAACCAACACTCAAAGCTCTAGCTCACATTGCTTGCTAGGTAAAAAACAAAAACAAAACTGTGAGGATCCCTGGCATGTAGCAGCTACATGATAAACCCAACATGGTGCCTGCAGAACACACCTAGTAGCAGAGGACACGCCCCCAGGCGTGGCTAAGTAAATCTGTGCCCACCCGTTCTTTCATGAGAGACACCACAGGAAAGACAGTCTCTTTCCTCTTCTGCTTCTCTTCCCTTGTACTCACCCAGCAACTCTCCTGAATAAACTCTAGTGTGGTGCTGGTAGTGTGTGTGTCTGATCTCACATGTGAAACCAACAAAAAACCCAGCATTTGACATACAACAAAGGGTGCTGAGATCATATAAAGACACATCAGCTTCAATCTTTTCTCTAATGTATGCATTTAAATATCAAGAGGAATAATGGTAGAAAGTAATGATATCTAAGACAACAGTGAAAGGGTTTGAACTTTGTGATAACAGTGAAATGGGAGATGGAGGACTGTGATTCCTGATGGGTTATCAGTATTTTGTGTGTATATGTGTGTAATTGAGCACCTGTGCATGAGCAAAAGCCAGAGATGAACATCAGGTACCTTTCTCCATCTTTCTCCACCTTATTTCCTTTTTGTTTTCCTAGATCTCTGTGTAGCCATAGCTGTCCTGGAACTTGCTCTGCAGACAAAGCTGGCTTCCTCAAAGAGATCCACTTGCCTCTGCCTCCTAAGTGCTAGAATTAAAGATGTGTGACAATACCACCCAGTCACCTTATTTCCTTAAGACAGGTTACCTCATTAAACTGAGATCTTGCTTTTTTCCTTGCTGGGGCAGCTGGCCAGCAAGTTCCAGTGGTCCACCTGCCTTGTCTACTGCCCTCAGGGCAGGTGCGACCATACACAGCTCTCTCTGTGAGTTCTAAGAATCTGAACTCAGATCCTCAGTCCTGCATAGTTAGCTCCCTTGCCATCTCGCTCACTTGGATTGGCAGTGTTCCAGGTATTGGAAAGATGAATAAAATATGATGGAGTTCACCTAGGATGCTAATTGTGGGGGTAGAGGATTAGGAGGCAAGGAGGCAGGGAGGCCAGGGAGGCAGGGAGACAGAGAAGGACGTGCTATCTAAGCCAGATTATTAAAAATAGAAATTCGAAAGTTCATTCAAGTTCAGCCTATGAGGTCTTGGAGCCTGTAAGCTTTTTATGAGGTCCCATGTGTCTTCTTGTGTAGCATAAAAGAGAGGCAGAGCCTCACCACCTGTTCTGTTCTTGCTTCCAAAGGGAGAGGAAGAGGGTGGGTCATCTGTGGGGAAGTAAACAGATGAAATTTTCAGAGTTACTAGTCTGTTTATAGTAGTCATGATGATTTCATTCTTGCCAAGATTCCTTGAAACGGGGTGAAAAGTTGGCTTGTCAAAGTGCCAGGGTCACCCTGAGAGTCCCGGATGGAGCCAGAGCTGCTTGGAAAGTCCAGCCTCACTCTTTGGTATTTACTATCCTTCTGGCACATTAAATGATGGATTGCCTCCCTGAGCCTTAGTCTCACTATCACAGTATATTTTTCTACTTCTAGCCTCTTTGAAACTTCAGTGTGTTAATAGCAAATAAAGTGCATCTTGTAGGTGTGTCATGAACTTGCCTTTGGAGGGCAGGAACCATCTTTGTTTAGT
Source organism: Sigmodon hispidus (assembly GCA_004025045.1). NCBI lineage: Eukaryota > Metazoa > Chordata > Mammalia > Rodentia > Cricetidae > Sigmodon > Sigmodon hispidus. Next base: position 256,982 of record PVIH01000930.1, read on the forward strand.
TCATTGTCAAATGACCATTCTGCTTTGGATATTACCTAAGAGTAGGTAGGTACTCAGCATGTTTGCTGGGAGACTTTGAGCTAGTCATTTAATGTATAAGCTCTTCCTTGATATCCACTGAAGTGGGGTAGAAAGTCTTTTCTACTATTTACATATTTTTTATGTTAAAGTGTTTCAAGATTTGAAAGGAATACCCACATGAAAATTTCTGATACAAACTATTGAATTTAATCATGCGACTGGAAAGGAAACATAGAGTCCCTTCTTGCATGTCACATGGAAACACTTTCTGCTGTATTGCTGGCAGATAGTTGTATTTATAGATGGGACTCAAATAGTATTATTGATTGGCAACCCGTATGTCCACAAGAGCCCCATTATTGGAGAACTCTTATCCAGAAGGACCTGAGAGCCTGTTCTAGAGCAAGCAACATCACAACAACTTAAGATCTTGTTAAGAATGCAGAACCTCAGACCCCAGACAGGACCTGGAGCAAAATTCATGTTTAATAAGATTATACACACATTACAATTTGAAAGGTATTGCTTTGGAGGAATTTTTCTTTAATGCACATTGGCTGAAAATCTTATTCTTTGTAATATTTGGTCAGCTATCTCAATTTTGACTCATAACTTTACGCCTATGTTATTCTTTATTGCTTGTGACAGCTATTCAGATATTTGCAGATAAGATTCAAATCTTCCCTTGACTGGGTTTCTCTGAGCTTGCCTGTAGTACCCTTGCTCTGTGGGATGGTTTTAACATAAATGTCAGGGATGTGTGGTGGTTATGCCACAAGACACTGGCTGTGTCTCCCCTTTGCACTCTTGATGGATGGAATAGGAATAAGGAAGGGCATTCTGCGCTAAAGGTTTGCGTATTCAAGCCCCAGAGCAAACTAACAGGATGAAAGCTCTTGTTTTGGCTCTCATGTCTGTTTAATGCAGATGATGTCTTTCTCATGACTTCATAGGCACAGCTTTTCAAACTCAGCCTTTTAGTTTCTACATGAAAATACCATGTTTATTCAACTGCCTCTTGTATGACAAGACTGGAATGTAGACTTTTTAGGAGAAAGGAGAAAGTCTGTTTTTTGTTTTGGTTTTGTTCTTTGTTTTTGCATTTCAATGTAAACCAGTTCTTAGCCCATCATTTTCCTAATAAGTGGTTTTGAATACACAGATGAATTAATGAATGAGATTATGTAATTGTAAAACTTTTGTCACATTTTAAAAACATAGCAGAGAAACAGAGTAGTGCAGTGGAAGCATGCTGGGCCCATAAAAACATAACAGTGTGCTTCTGTCCTTCACCCAGTGTGGCATAATGAAGTAGATTGGATATGTCACTGGGAAGTTATTATTATTTCTACTTTGAGCTTTGTATTTTATGATCTCAGCCTAGTTATAACAGACGAGGACATGGTTCTCACTGTTATGTCTATATTCAGGAGGCCAAAATAACCTGTACTAAGTCAGTCTAGCTAACCAATAAGGTGGTGTTTGCTTCAAATGACATTTTTAGAGTTTTTTCACTCAGGGCATGGGGGCTTTCCAAGGTTAGGAGGGCCTTCCTGACTCAGTACAGACTGGCTTCTTTTCCACTTCCTTCCCATCATTCTGCTAATGTAGCAGAAGCCATGTCCTCTGCCGGCAGCCGCCCTTTCTCTATAACCATGACTAAGGCTGCAGAGGAGAGTGCTGAATACAGAGCACATGGATAACACAGTGATCCCGGACAGCAATGGAAGCATGGCATTTTCTGATATTGGATATAATAATAGGTAGAGACAGAGGAAGGAGAAAACAGACTGGCCCTTTTGCCATGGCAACAGTAAGTGCATTTATTACATAAACAGAAGAAGGAAAGGCATTTATTTGGTCCCTGTGCTTTTCTTTCCTAATCCCCAGGCTCTCTCTCCTGTTTTCAGTTTAGTTCAGACTCTCCAACGGGCTGCCAGTTACCTCACAATGACATCAATGATTTCTCTAAGTGCCCGGGTTATGCAGGTATTTGCTTGACTTCATGATATTTTATTACCTAAGTACAAATACAAAAAGTTTTCTTTAAAAGCTCACTGAAGAATAGCCTGAGTCTCCTTTTGTTTGGCACAAAAGGATGCTGTCTTTCAAAGTCTGTCTTTATCTGGAGGCAATCTGCTTACAAACAGGCATCAAGGCACAGATTTTCCCTCTAGTTCAGTGTCATTAGAAAATGGGTTCATTCACATCTGTCTCAAGAGTAAGTAGCCACTGGTACATCTTGGATGAAACAGTGTGTAAGTGAACACTTGAGCATCAGCCTCCACCTCCAGCTACCTCAAAGGGTACTGGTCTTTACTGCATTGCTATGTTCCTGATGTCCACTGGTCTACTGGAAAGGGGAAGGCTATTGAACATTTGTGAGTCAAACCTTGACCTTTTAGTGGTAGGGAAGATGAGGAAAATGAATGGCAAGCTCACCAGGGCATCACTGTCTTCACAGACTTTTCTTTGGAGGAGTCAACAGACTGAAGAAAAAACCCAAACCTCTCAGACCCCATTTAGTGAGTGTTCCGGTTCATCCACACCTGCTGCAGGAGCTGGGCCACAGTTTGCCATAAGCTGATAAGGCAGGGAAACTAAAATAGATCAGATGAATGGGCTCCTTCTTCCGAGGTGCTAGGCATGGAACCTGGGATGGATGGGCTCCTTCTTCCGCGGTGCTAGGCATGGAACCTGGGCCTTGTGCACCAAAAACGGGTGCTCTCAGCTGTAGCTCCACACTCCCCATTTACTAGCTTGGAAAGATACTTCACATCTTTGAGACTCAGTTTCCACAACAACCGTGCATGATCAGAATAAATTCTATCAGAGGTGAGTGTTAGGATCAGAATGTGGAAGAAGCTTGGCATGCTGGGGAGGCGGGTTTCAAAACCAAGAACCTCAGCATTTCTATCCTCACTGTGGTGTTTGCATCTGAAGAATGTGTTGGTTGGGCATTCTATTGTTTTCATCTTCGTTGGCCGTAATGGATGTTTGCTTCTCTTAGTGTTTCTGTATATTTCATATATAACCTTCCTAAGCTGTTTCTTGTGTTGTATCTCAATTTTCAGAGAAATGTTCAAACTCTTTGTTGCATAACACTTAAAGATATTCAGAATCTGGTATTCAATATCTCTTCCATGGCCCAGCTATTGGTTCTGAGACTGAGAATCACTATGTAGTGGGACATACTTCTGCTCTTTTCAAATACAAAACAAGAAATAATGGCTCCCTGGAAGAGTAATTATTGTGGGTTACACTGTATCTTCCTGAAATGTATATGCTGAAGCTCCAAGCGTAATTACCTCTGAACATGAATGTATTTGGAGGTAGGCCTTTAAAGAGGCCAGTGGTGTGGATCCTAATTCTGTCTGACTAATGCCCATAGAAGAGGGAATCTGAACACACAGGGAATTACTGGAGGTGCGGACTTTTAGGAAAGAGCCCCAGAAACACAGCAAGAGAAGCCATCCTCAGGCCACAGACAGGCCATGGGAAGGACATGATCTTGAAATGAAGCCTTCAAAACTTGAAGAACATAAAATTAGATGGATATACTCAGCTCTGGGAAATGAACAGAGTGATTTTTTAAAGTGATTTAACTAGCTAGCCATTAGCATGGTTCAGATGCTGTGCTGTAAGATATATCTCATTGGGATACAAGCAAAAATAAAGGAATTTGTCAAGAGAGGAATGCAATTTTGTGTTCTTGAAGGCTTCACTGTGGATGTGACATTCTAGCAAACATGTAAATTAGGAGCTGAACAAGAACACGAGGAGCAAGAGAGGATCTCATGTGCAGGGGCTAGCTGTGGGAAGTGCCCATCTGGGACTGTGTTGTGTAACTCAAAGATGGCAATGAGTGAGCAGTGGGGCTGAAATGTGAGGATGGCCGAAAAGAGCAATATTGCAGAAAGGTAGAATGCCACAGTCCATAGCTTCTGGGACTAATTTAGAGAGGAAGCTAATGTCCAGAGTTAATACAGAGAACAATGGGAGAATGGTGGGAGAGGGCAAGAGAGAAGGAAGAAAGGAGGAAAGAAGAGGGGCATAGAGAGACACAGAGAGGTAGACAGACAGGCAGAGAGACTGGGAGAGTAGAGACAGGCAGACAGAGAGATGCTCAGAGAGAGACAGAGAGAATGAAAGAAAGAAAGAAGCCAATTGGAAAGGGTCAGATATCAGGAATTTAGTCATAGAACATTTCAGAAAGGCAAAACTACAGAGAAAACCAGTAGATGTCACTCATCATAGGGACCACGGGAGGAAGAAGATCGAATAGCTAAAGCACAGACAGTATTTTATAAGTAGCCAAACCACTTTTTTGCCTGGTGTAATAATGGACTCACTCAACACTATGTATAGATTTGTTGAAGTCCATGGAATTTTATTTACAATACACAGTGGGCCTTAATATATAAAAATTTCAGAAAAAAAAATCACCCAGGAGGATCCCAGAGTAGAATATGGAATATGACAAAAGCAATTTATTTGTATTTTCTAATCTCCTTCAGAGGGACTGGGGAGAATAGTTGATGACCTAAATACCTTTGAAAATGAACACAGGGGTTATCCATAAACCCTGTAATCTAGTTAGTAAGAGTTTCCTTTTGGGGGGAATCAATGAGTAGCTTTAAACATGTTTTGTTTTTGTTTTTTTTTTTAAATCAAACAAATGAGTGGAACTCAGAATCATTCTGAGTTTCTAGTCATTGATGAAAGAGCTTGTAGGTGAGTGAGATGAGATGGGGAACCTTTGTGGTCATGGATGAGATGCAGAAACACCAGCATGAATATATGCCTTCATTATAATAGTGACAGAGGTTAGGGTTAGGTTAACATACAGACATAACTACACACACACACACACACACACACACACACACACACACACACACACACTCTGCTGTGTCACCTGGAAGGGTATAGAAGCAAGGACACAGGTCTCCTTATCCAGATCTTTCTTTCTAATACTATTCCAATAAAGGGAAGCAGACATCTTTGGAGAAATGACTTACTCAATAATAGATATACAAAATGAGTGTGGCACTTGTTACTGTACCATAAAACAAAGAAATACTTTTAAAAATAAACCTACAATGATGGAGTATGTTAAAGGAAAACAGAAGCCAATGTTCGGTGCCTTTACTGGTCCCAAAAGCAGTAGAACATCACAGTAAAGAATCATTGATTTAGAATAGAATCTAGAATAGAAAGTATATATCTATAGCTACTGACATAAATACATAATTCAATGCACTGGTAAAAGAAAAGGATGGGTCTCCTGGGCAGAGGAGATTCAAACAGCAGAGCTGATGCCCCAGTCCCTAAGTGTGGGCAGCTCATGGCAGTTTCTTCCCAAAGGACAGAGTGTGGAAAGGGGGAGAGTCACTTTAAGAGAGAAAACCTCAGCTGGGTATGATGGTGCACTCCCTTAATCCCAGCACTCAGGAGGCAGAGGTAGGTGAATCTCTGTGAGTTCAAGAGCAGTTTGGTCTACAAATCAAGTACCACGATAGCCAGAACTGTTATTCAGAGAAACCCTGTCTCAAAAAAAAAATAAAACAAAAAGGAGGTAAAACATGATAGTGCTTCTTCAGCCATGTGACTAAGGCTGACCTTGGCAGGAGTGAGGCACGTGGATAGCGCGTGCTCTTGGTGTGATGCAATGGGAAAGAAAAGAAAGCATGTTACTTCCCTGGTCTTCACTCCTATGAACTGGACGGCTGTAGCCTAATCCTGAGTAGAATGAAGCAGTAGCTGTTGGGTTGATGTCACAAGATAAGGACTCCTCCAGACTATCTACACTATCAAACCCCAGCAAAGTTGAAGAAGTTGCATACCATGAAGCACCCTAGAGGGGATCTTGTGGCAGGAAGAAGATGTTTGGGGAAAAAAAGGAAACATGAATAATGTGTGGATTTCCATTTTAAAAATGTGTTAGTATTGGTTTATTGATTTAGCTAGTGTAGCCTACAATGTAGGTTGTTGGTCAGAAGGGAGACTTGGTTTAAGGGGCATAATAATTGCATTATCTTTTGTAAGACCAAATTTTCTGTAAATTGAAAGCTTCAAAAATTATACACATACATGTACACATACACACTTGAAAAAAATTCTTTATAAGCTTTATTCCATCCAACCAAGCAGTCCTGGACGTATGGCGATGGGAGCCAGGTACCAGGGCTTCTTAAAGTGCCTAGGTACCATTTACATGCAGCAGTCTGGAAGGCTCTGATAAAAGCGGTTCTCTGTGATTCATGGCAGATGTTCTGAATTGAGTGAATTGAGTGAAGTGCTTGGTGTTGTTTTCTATTTTATACCTCTGTAAAGCTACATTTTTAATCAGTGAGATAAATATAAAGTCCTGGAACAAGTTGCCCATTTCAGCACCACTTGATGCCTTTCCATCGGATATTGGGCCATTAATTGAGGATTGGTCTAACAGGAATTACAAGCATCATTAGAGCTTGAAATTTCTCCTATAACTTTCCTCTACTAAAATGGGAAAAAAGAAGGATGGAGAGATGGCTCCATGGGTAAAATGTTTGCTGTACAAGCACGAGAAGATAAGTTGAAATCCCAAGAACCTGTGTAAAAGCTGACCATCATGGTACATGTGTATAAATGCAGAACTGGCAGGTGGATGGTGTGTGTGTGTGTGTGTGTGTGTGTGTGTGTGTGTGTGTGTGTACAGGTGGGTCCTTGTGGCTCTTTAGCTAGCCAGTCTAGCTGAAAAGCAAGTTTAGGTTTAGTGGGAGACTTTGTCTCAAAAAATAAGCAGAAGAGCAATGAAGTAGGACACCCAATGTCAACCTCTCACCTCTATGTGTATTCTCTATACAAGCAGTTCTTAACCTGCGGGTCACAACCCCTTTAGAGGTCACACATCAGATATCCTGAAGATCAGATATTTACATTATGATTTGTAACAGTAGCAAAATTACAGTTATGAAGTGGCAACAGATAATTTTATGGCTGGGGGGTTACCACAATATGAGGAACTGTATTCAAGTGTCTCAGCCTTTGGAAGGCTGAAAATAATTGATCTATACAAACAAAATGAGAAAGGAAAGTTTTTTATATGCATACTCTTTTCTCTGACTAATCCCATTTCTCCATTGCCAAAGCACATCAGTACACTGTAGTTCTGTGCTCCCTAAATCTTTTCTATGTGTGAATCCTTTGTACCTGTGAAATATTTGCATTATCCTATTAGCACATGACATAGGAATGGAACTCAAACTTTACCGAAGATAGATATAAAGAAATTTATTTCAGGGACTGGAGAGATTGTTCAGCAGTTAAGAGTCTTGCCTGCTCTTCAGAAGACCTTAGTTCCCAGTATCCATATAATGGTTCACAACCATCTATAATGAGATCTGATGCCCTCTCTGGCATTCAGGCATACATGCAGGCAGAGCACTGTATACCTAATAAATAAATAAATTTTTTAAAAAAACTTATTTTAAAATAATTTTGGGGTATATATAATTTTACCATTTATTAAAGATAAAAAATTGAACACAAAGGAGATTGGTAGGTTTATTTTTATATGTAAGGAGTAAAATCCTGTAGGGACATTTCAGGAGTTGTTAGAAATTCTACCATAGTCCCAACCCAAAATTCATTGAATGATGTGTTATGAAACTCCAGTCAGCAAGCAAAGCAGCAATGTTTTTTAAACTTTATTTATTTATTTATTTATTTGCCTTGGTGTTTGCCTGGAACGGGAACTATAGACAGTTGTTGTTAGCTGCCACGTGGGTCCTCTGGAAGAGCAGAGGGTGCTCTTAACCGCTGAGCCATCTCTCCAGCCCCAGCAAAGCAGCAATTTTTAAAATCAAAATTCTAACACAAATGCACTCATTTGTTGCTTACATGCTGAAGGATGATGGCAGAAAAATATTAAAAGTTTTTGTTTTCCATAATTAAACTAGGAAGTTCCTGTAAGAGCAGTACACTTCATTTGTACAGTAAAATGCTACAATCTGTAACATCTCACTAGCTTCAGATCTGAGCTGGGGCATTGCAGGCGGTATTCACTGGGGCAGCAGGACTTGGTTGTGTGCATAATGCAAAGTATATATGTTGTGTGGCCTGAACCAAGGCTTTAATGAAGTCACACAGTGTATAACCCAGATGAATGCTGCTAGGAAAACCTTGCATTTATTTAACTTATTATTTATGATAAATATATTTATTTAAAATATTTATTTGTACTTGTTTTGAATTGAATTTTAGTTGTACCAGTTTCCCCTTCACAATCCCCATATTCATTTATACTATGCCATATGAGATTTAGATCCACAGTTATTAAACTGGACTCTAGTGAACCTCCCCACAGTTTTGTTTTCATCTTGTCTGGCCTGTTCTCTGCTCCAGGGGCTGACAGATCTATTGGAATCTTCAGGACCTGTACTCTGACTTTTGGTTGGCTCAGGTGGGGTGGTGGTGATAGGCAGCATCTCTTTACTCCACTCTTGTCCTTATTAACCCTTCTCTTTATTAACCAATTCCAGCCCTCATTTTCTCTGGAAACATGATTCCCTTTGCTCCTCAGCCTGTGTAGGACTAACAGCTTCCAGCTGTTGCTAGTCCCTAGATCTCTCTCTCTCTCTCTAAATCTCTCTAAATGTATGTGTATTTTAATATCTTCTGTTAGATGTTTGTAGTTTTTATATCCCTATATAAACTGTCTGTTTACTAAGATATTTTGAATCTGACCCTTTGAAGGTATTATTTATTTTCTGTCACAGTATTTGATTAGCATATAGTTTTTAGCCTCCTGTTCTTGGGATTGATGAGTCCCCTCCCTCCTTTTAAGCTAAGACAATGTCCTTTCTACATTGTTGGACTCAAAAATGGACCTTCTTTTTAGTATGACATGATGCTGTTGGTGGAGAACATTATTTTCTCCAGATCCTTATTTGGCAAAAATAAGAGCTGGCAAGGGCAAGGTGGTGTTCCACACATTTTTAAAATTTTACTTTTGAACTACAGAGCCTGGGAACCATTCATCTAAATGAGAACCCAACTTGGAATACCAAGAGAATTCAGCTGCAATTCATTTTTACCACAGGAATCTTACACAACTTGTGATAGTCACCAATGACAATCACAGTAGACACATTCAAGTTCCTGGGGTCCCACTGTTTGCATAACCTTTTGGTAAAAGGGAAAAAGTATCAGGGGAAAATAGGAGGAATGAAAGAAATGGAAGGGGCTGTTTTCTGTTTTCATTGTCACAGGAGATGTTACAACACATAATATCTGAGTCTTGAAAACACAGTATTGTGTTTCACTGGAAGAGGGATTACAGTAAGGGACCAAGAGGATGCCAGGGAGTTTTACCAAGCAGTTCGTGGATGGTTCAATGGTGACATGAATGGATACTTAGTGACAGTGATTGGAAATTCTAGGTTCTTTGGGAGGAGGAAGTTTCAGGTTCATATATCTAGAAATGTTTACATTTTCCACTATAACCAAGCCATTGATTATAAAAAATTACTGAAGTTCATTTATAAATGATTCTATCACTAAGCAACACACATTTTGTATTTGTTGAATGTGTTTATAATGTTAAGTACATCTAATCCATAATTGAAACAAGAATGCCAAAGTAACCTGTGATTGGATGATGTATCAGAACTGAGGACATTCATTTATATTTGTCTCCTTGGCTTTAAAATTATTCCCAGTTGAAAATGTAATGTCCTTTTTTTGTTGTATCAAACCATGGTAAACATTTTTCTGCAAACTTATTAACATTTTAACTTTCACTTACAAATAATTCTGTTGGTTTTTTATTCTAAATACCTTTCTTTTCTGTGATACAAAAACGCAAAGCAATCTTTTTAAAATTTATTTTTTCTTTATGCATTTCTGAAATGGAATTTTAAAAGCTTAGTCATAGGGGCTGGAGAGGTGACTCAGTGGTTATAAGAGTACTTGCTGATCTTGCAGAAGACCAGAGTTCAGTTCCCAGCGCTCCCATGTTGGCTCACAATCATCTGTAACACCAGTTCTAAAGAATCTGATGCCCTCTTTTGGCCCCTGAGGGTACTGCAAGCATGTGCTGCACTTAGACCACACAGGCAAAACACTCATATACATAAAATTTTTTAAAAATTAAAAACTTTAGTTATAAGAATTTTGTTTTTTAGTTGTAATTCAAATGCCAACCATTATTTATTTGACATGAGAAAATCCATAAACTCATTTTTGCTATGGAAATTGAATGGTAGAAGCTTTAAGCATGGATGGGCTTATTTCTTTTACTTTGTGTTGAGAAGTAATTTATGAAAAACCTCGGAGTGGTTTCAGTAGATGTTCCACAACATGGATAAAGTTTTCACAGAGCAAGTGATATCTAGATCAAGAAGCTGGGGAAAGCTTGGCAAGGTGATACACACCAGAAATTCTAGCCCTTATTGTGTGGCGAAGGCAGGAAGGCCATGCATTCTAGGCTGCATAGTAATAATAAGTCTAAAATTAAGAAGGCTGAAATAATGAAAGTTTCTAGTGATTTTAGAGCTTCTGGGGACCATCTACATATCTGATTTTCTTGTTACTTGAGTGTTGAAATCTCCATTTCAAGGAGATTAAAAAAAAACAACAACAACAAAACCACTGCCTTTTGGCATGCCTGTTTTGTTGGGTGGGGTTCTGCAGGGTGTGAGTGGTAGAAATGTAGCTGGGATTATTGTAGTAAAAAAGGGAACAGTGACTGTGGTAAATCATGAAGTAAAGGTGGAGTTGGTGAGATGGCCTTCTAGAAAGCACAGCCAAACTCTTGGGATAGCACACAGAACCCAGGACTAGACACATGCGCTTCATGTGGTTCTGCCTGGGCATTAGACCTTCTGTGGAGGGTTTTTTTTTTTTAATTGTCTGGTATGTTTTACTCTCTGGTACTTTCTTTTATGTATCCCCATAACCTTGATGTATTTTTGGTCTATTACTACAAAAGGAGATGTTATAGCACATTGTTTTTTTGACTCTAAAAGAAATAATTAAACTGAATATAAGCTCTGAAGACTAAGAGAGCTATTGCACATTGGGAGGAAAAGAAAAAGACATCAGAAAGTCAATATTGATGCTGCATTGGGTAAAGTACCCTGCATCCATGAGATGATTCCATCACTGGATAACACACAGTAGAAACTTGTGCTTAGTGGTATTTAAAATCAAGTGTACTTTAAAAGATCAATAACAATTAATATGAAACCAGAGCACAGACTCTAAAATTACCAGTTAAGTTTATATATCAGATGGAGCCCAGTGTGAAGGATCAGCAGATGCTCTTAATGAGTTTGGAGAGGAATGTGCTGAGAGACTCAATGCAGTAGAAAGGACTATCATCCCTGGTGATCTACTTCGAACTGGACTCAGCAAAGCTTAGGAGAAGAAAGATTCCCAAGTAAGAGACAGACATCATGCCTGGCTTGGAAGCTCTAGCATGGTGCCTATAACCTAGGTCATGTTGGAGGACATGTCTGTGCAGTTCAGAAAGGCATCGAGCAAACAAGGACAGCCATTGGTCTCAAGTCACCTTTGGCGTGGATCCATGTAGATCAACACTAGAAAACAGATAGAGGTGGCAGAGGCCAAATTCAACAGATGTCCAGGATCAGAGCCTTTGCTGACCGTGTCCTTTTCCTCCCTCCCACTGTCCCCTGCTTGGAAATTAGCTGTGATAACAAAACAAAACAATTAACTGGAATTCTTTGACAGTTTCTATCAGTTGGCAAACAGATTATATTGAAGAAATTAAGTTCAGATGCAACAGAAAAAAAAAAATAGAGAGCCACAATATCTGACATTTATTTATGTGGCCTGAAATTCTAATTCTGTGTTTCACTGCAGGTCATGCTGTTCACAGGCAGAGGACCTGGCTGCTGACAATTTTAGCTAGTTCCTAACAAAACATGCATCTGGCCCTTGCATCAGCCACAGATCAGCTCTAGGACCTCCACATGTGCCAAGATCTGTGGATATTCAAGTCTCTGGTTAGTGAGAATTCCTAGTATAACATAAAGAATTATACAGTAAATGGATAATGACAAGGAAATACTGACACACATTTAGTATCCATGCAATTGAAAGATATGTTTAGATATGTTAAGGGTGTTGGCACCCTATGATCCTGGCGCTTGAGAAGCTGAGGTCTCAGGGTTGCCATGAATGCAAGGTCAGCCTGGGCTACAGAATAAGATTTTGTCTCAAAAAACAAAACATCAAAGTCAGCAGCAGACCTTATCAATCGTCATGATGTTTGGCCTGGGTCTGCTCACCCATCTTAACTCAGCAAAGTACAGTGATTTGTTTTTTTTTTTTTTTTACTCTTTCAGATGCTGGTCAGAACCTAAGGAGGCTTTTCCCTAGTTTTTGTGCTTTTTTTTTTTTTTTTTTTTTTAATCTTCTCTAAACTTCTTCCAAACATATGGCTGTCTGTCTATCACATGGTTGAGGTCCTCTTTGAGTACAAAACAAAAACCTTCAAAATGTGATTCTAATAATTCAAAAGTTCACAGCAGTGACTAAAATAAATATAATTAATTAGTTCTTAGTTTTTCATAATTCACTAAATATAAAGACTATAATAAAAATTAAGAACTAAAAAATGAAAACCGTGCCATTTTGGAAAGAGAAAACAAATACATCTTTTCCCAATTAAATGCATTAAATACTTAATAAGTAACATTTCTCACCTAGTATATAAGTCTGCAGAAGATTATAAGAGATCATATTAGAAATAACCGACATGGGCTTGGTTCAGATACAAGCAATGTACATGCAGTCAGTGCCTGGTCCTGTGTCCAAGGGTAGGAAAGGAAAGAAAATTAAGTTCTGTATTATCTCTACTTCAAGTACTTTCTCATGTGTGGATAAGCATGTAATTTATTTTGTATTTATTTTGTTTTAGATGTGTTTCTACAAAAGCAATGCTACCTAATGCAGACATGGGTAAGGGATAGAGGATGACCCTCCTCTGCATTCAAGCAGATGCATCAACGACAACTAATACCCGTTTACTCTTTTTTGAGAACTTTGTACATGTATTGTTGCAGGAGACTCTTTCTGTTCGTACTTGTCAGTTACCTATGCATCAAACGTGTCGCTCATATGTGTTGTCTTCACTCTTTGAGCATCTTACAATAAATAAGATTTAAAAGTTAAAAAAAATAAAAAAAGAGAAAGATATGTTTAATCTGCTGTTGATGGAACCTGGAGGTGGGTGTGGGCAAACAGTACCTTAGCTTAGCTGCTGACAGGAAAAGCTCTGGCCTCCTTGACTCGCACACCTTGGTATCTTATACTAGATCTTATTTGAAAAATCTCAGAGAACAATCTGGACTAGCTTGTCTCCAGTCACTTTCCCATGCTCTCTTCTAGCTGGAGTCACAGGTAGCGGTTGCTATGACAGATCCAGCTTAGGCCACATGATGTGTACCTTTCCTTTGCAGCCAGGACACTATCCCTGGCAGCCTGATTAGACCCATGTGCTTGGAATCCAGGAAAAACTGGGTGCTTTGAGCAGAGAAGGGCGAAGAGGGGAGCTGGCTGAGAAAGCTCCTCAAGGTTACACCAATAGCCAAGGCAAGAGATAATTTATCTTTCATGACTCATTAATGCCAAACCAGAGCCCTGGGGGAAACAGCACTTAGGCTTTTCACCATAAATTTATAACCTCCCCAGTAGATGCTGGTGAGAGTTGAATCATTGGTCAGTGAATAGACCTGGCAGGCCTTGCTCTCAGATCCCATTATATTCCTGTGGAGAACAACGTGCTTTGTGCTATGTGAAAATTGCTTTGTAGTGCGTGTGTGTGTGTGTGTGTGTGTGTGTGTGTGTGTGTGTGTGTGTGTGTGTATGGACAGATCATGAGGAAAATCAGAGGTACTGGCCACTTTAAGTTCTGTAGGGACATAAATTGAAGTATTTCAGTGTAAACTATTTAGATTCAGAATTCTGATTTCAGCCCAATCATGCATTTATAACCTCTTTTCAAGTGTAAGTTCCCAAGACTTATAACTTAATTTCTCATTATACTTCAGGGCAATGAAATAATAAATTTGGCTCAAATGTAAGATTTGGTGAGTTTATAGAATTTTCTTACACTCTAGTGTCCATTTCTAATAAACTGGTGGATGGACAACAAATATAAAGATATAGCATCAAGTACTGAAACAATATTAATAAATCTTGGAGGGAAAAATCATGCTCTGGTATTTAATCTTGGAATAAAATTGTAAACAGCATTACCTGTGAGGGGTTGTGGTGTGTACATGGTATGTGAGCATGCCTGTGTATGCATCCAGGTCAGTGCAGTGCCCTTTCCTGTGACTTTCTACCTAAATCCCTTTAGGCAGGTGTCTCTCACTGAGCTGGGAGCTTACTGAAGAATTGAACCAGGGCATCACATCTGCTAAGCAAACACTTTACTGTTGAGCAAGCCCCACAAAGCCTGGAACTCAACATGTTTTCAGATGTACAGGCAGCCAGTAAACTCCCTCCTCCCACCTCTGGCCACATCCATTACCTGTGCTGGGGCTACAGGGGTGTGCTGGTGCATGCCTGTCTTGGTATCTGGGTATTGTGGTCTGAGTGCTGCTCTTCCTGCTAGCACAGAAGTATTCCTAACCACTGAACCATCTTTCCAGCCTGTTGCTACTTAGTTTTCGATCACAGTGTAAATAGGGGCTGTGAACTTCCCTGGCAGTCAAGGGAATATAATTTTTCTGTATCCTTGCCAACAGCATTCCCTAGAGGGAATAATTTAAATTAATTAAATGAGTTATGGATTGGGGCACTAGGTGGGAAAAACAGACTGTACATTAACTGGGCTGCCTCAGCCTTTCAGGACCATATGAATGGTTCTGCTTCCTAGAGCTCATTTAATAAGAACACATATAGCTATTTTCAAATGGACCTTTTGCCTGACTGTGAAATTAACATAGAATCACTTCAGGTTAGCTGGAACTCAGAGGGACCCACCCGCCTCTCTCTCTCTGCCTCTGCCTTTTCCTCCTAAAGGCTGGGATTAAGGGCATGCACCATCACTCTGGCCAGTATTTATTTATTTGCACTTTATTTTATCGTGTGCCTTTGAGTGTGCTTGGGGGTACCTAAGAAGGGCAGAGTGTCAGATTCCCTGAAGCAGGAGTTAAAGGCATTTGTGAGCCACCAATGTGAGTGCTGGGAACCAAACCCCAGTCATCTACAAGAACAGCAAATGCCCTTAAACACTGATTCATCTCTCTAGTCCCTAGGATCTGTTTCTGACATCACAGGGCTTGACCACAATATAGTTATTTGTTCTAAATATATTTGTTCCCCTCATGTTTCTTTTCATGACATGTATTCACTCAAAAAGCATTTACAGAGCAACAGCATGAGGACAATATATTATGTAATATGTATGACACATGGTATATAACATATACTATAATATATAATGAGCAGCAGAGGAACTGCTTAGCTCAGCCTGTAGCCAGCGCCTTGTTAGAAGACCTTTTTTGAATGGAATTGATTTAAAGACAACATTGCTAGACTGCAAGTTAGCTCTGCTTCATTTGTTATTACCTTGCTTATCAAATATGTTAGAACTTAGACTGTCCTTATTTGTCAATTTCCTTTCTAAAACCTTATTTTCCTTTCATTGATTATTATTTTATTTAACGTACCTTGCTAAAATCTTTTGGAAAAATGGGTGTGTTTTAGGGGTACTGTTTGTGTTTAATATGGAAAGTTGATCTTAGGCTTTCATTAAATCAGTTTTACGTTATCTGCTTTGCACTTCCCCCTTGAAATGTATTTCTGGTACAGAAAGAGGAGCTAGCTATTGTTTACTCAAGTAAAGGTGCCTGCCAATTATCAGCTACTGGCATGTCATGTGACCCCAACTTAAAACACCTTTATGTAAAAGGTTTTCTTTGCTAGTGTTTCCTTAGGCCGTAGAATTCATTAATTAAATAGTTTTATTTCTTACCCAGCAAATGCAGTTCAGTACAGTTAAACAGAAGAAAGTATTTACTGTGATCCAAGACTATGCTTGAATATTTATTATTGATTGTATTAGTGAATTTCTTTAAAAAAAAAATCAGCAACAACAACAAACTAGCATCTTTCTAGTTTTCAAGTACAGCCCTTTTTTATTGCTAGAGCTATGTGGTCATGTACCCACGTGTGTGTGTGTGTGTGTGTGTGTATAGATGTAAAACAAGCAACTCATTCCTGGTTTATGGTTCATAGTCATAATCACTGACCACAGAGCTGGTTGCTGGATGAGTCTGTGACCTCTGAAAGTCACCCAGTATGACGCAGTGTAGTGGTTACATCACACTGTGAGGTTTAGACCATAAGGGTAGAAGAATGAGAGGAAAATCTGAGGAGGAAAGAGAGGATCCAGGAGAGTCAGTCACACAAGCCACTGGTGACTGCATCCAGATTTCCAAGGTGGTAAGCAGGCAGTGTTTACGTTCTGAAGCTAACAACCAAATACTTGGATAAAATATTTTACCAACTTTTACCAAGTTCATGTATCAGTAAGCTCAGTCATGATTGATTGTTCCCAGTGAGGTTTGCATCTGTGTAAATGTGCAGTCTATTGATTTTTTTTCAAAAGAGAAAATAGGTGAGCACATTATTTTTTACACTAGGTTTCCTTTTATGGATTTTTTTCCTCCCTCCAAAAATATGGAGTGAGTCAGCGTGTTAATCAGTTTTGCTCTGGTAAATTCTATCTCAAGATAGAGATGCTTTTCAGTGTGTGAGGACTCTTAGCAGATTGGATGTAGTTTCTTTTTACCCATTTTTTTTTCCTTCACAGCTCTTTACCATGTCTAAAATAAATAATGAAGCATTGTGCCAGCAAGCCTGAGACTCAAAGGTATTCACTTAATTAGAATATAAATGCTGTATGGAGCTACTGACTTGGAGTGGGGGTGTAATGGACACCCACTGCTGTGTCATGGTGCAGAAATACAGATATCTAGGTGGGATCTACTTCTCCAACAATGGTGGCTTGCGATGGGTTGTAGTTTACCTTGATGGACATTTAGGCTCGCTCCATTTCTTAACTATTGTGGCCAGTGCAACTATAAACACAGATATGTAAGTGTCCCTGGGTTATGTTGACTTAGATTCTTTTGAGTGTATACTTAGGAGTAGTATGGTTGGGTTACATGGTAATTCTACTTTTAGGCTGGATTTTGTTTTGTTTCCTTTGTTGTTTTTAGAAACCTCCATGCAGATTTCTCCAGTTTTGTTTCTATGAACAGTGACCAAGGAGCCCCCCCACATCCTTACCAGAATTTGTTATTACTTGTTTGCTTAATGTTTACCATTTTCAGTAGGCTGAGTTAGAATCCAAATGCCCAGGGTTAACAGTCTTTCTTTTTAGTTTCTCATAATGAAATAATTAATTCCACTTAGTGTCAGCACAATTTTGCATAATGATGCTGGGACTAATACCACAGTGAACAAGGACTTAATCTCTATTTTGTTGTTGTGATAAGTTCATTAGTAGCTCTCCTCTCAGAGAATGTCTATGGCTCAATCCCTAGAATCTATGAATATGACCTTATTGGAAAAAAAGCAGTTTTGTAGATGTAATTAAGTTAAGGATCTTGAAAGGAAGTCATTCTTTATTACTGCGATGGGTCCTTACTCCAAAGGCAAGTGTCTTTACAGTGGAGAGTAGGTACCACACATACAAAGAAGGCAGCATAAGACAAAGATAGATGCTGGAATTATGTGGCCACAAGATAAAGAATGCCTGAGGTCTGATGCTGGAAGAAGCAATGTCCCCTAGTGACTTGGCAGATATTGCAGTCCTGATGACATCCCCAGCAGAAAGAATAAATCTCTGCTGTTTTAAGCATTATGTCTGTCTGTAATAATTTGTTATAGCAGCCATAGGAAATAAATGTACTAATTTCATCATTTAATTGCTTTGTTGAGGTTTCTTTTTGGGTTGTTTGAATAATAATAACTTGGAGAATCCAAAATCTCCACTTCTATCCAGTGGAAACAGTTGTCTGTTTATTTGCCACAGTTGGTGAAAACTGAAGGTTAGCATTCCTAGGCTAAGGTTGCCTATCTCAAATGCCCACAAAGCTATCTAATTGGTACGTGTGGCGTTTCTGAATAAATTGGCTTTAACATATGGTTCTCAGGGACATGTGGTTGTCAGAAATTATCCCGGGTCCTGAAAGAACATGGGGAAGAGTCCTATTACAGATCTTGTGGATGGCAGTTTCTGTAATGGCTCATCCACTGGAGGAGGAGCTGGCCACATAATTCCAGTGTCTGGCTTTATCTTGCACTGCTTTCTGTGTACCCGTGTCACCTACTCTTTATTGTAAGGACTCTTACCTGTGGAGTGAGGACCCATCCCAATAATGAAAGATGATTTCTTCTCAACATTACTGTAGCAGGGTTAATTCAGGCAGCTCACTCGCTGTGCCCACCTCCGATGATGGCCTTCCTAGGGGACTGCAGGTCAAAATTATCCTCGAGAAGCCTTTGTGGTTAACTATGTACCCAATGGAAGTATCTGCTCTCACTTTACTCTTCCTTCACTTCAACTGTGGAACTGGAAATTTTATGAATTCGTATGTCTTCTTCCCCCAAGTTCAAAGAAAGTAATATAGCACAATTTGTACTCAATAAACATTCATTAAGGAAGTAAACAGATAAGTGAATACACATTTTGATCAGAGAACAACAAAATGTCTATGTACTTTGAGGTTGGAATCTGACTTCTTAAGGACATTTGTTTTTTAACTTGCTACATCAATGTCATTGAATTCAAGGATAAAAAACCAACGTGGTCATTAGTCAACTAGACTCAGGAATGTCCTCCTCCCCTTTGGGACAAGAAAGACAGAGATGATAGGTGTTGCACTTTGGGGGCCAGGAAACAAATGACTTCTTATTTGGGGTCTTTCCTAGTTCCCTTTCCCACTTCTCCTGCTCCTTCCTTGTGGTTATTAGTGCAGAATTTCCTACACTTGCCCCTGTAGAGGCTAGGGATGACAGGAGCAGCCCCAAAGATTCTCCCAAGCTCCCGCCTCGGCCACGCGCGCAGCGTCCCCGCCGCCGCCGCGCGGTCACCTGTGTGGCCAGTGCCCCGCAGTGGCGCGCCCGCGTGCTAGTGTCCGGCACCTTCAGCGCCAGCGACTCAGAGCTCAGGCATCCCCCTGCTTCACGTCACCCCCTTCGCGACCCGGGTGGGACCCCCTTCCCGTCCTGAACCCCTGGCACGGGGCCACGCAGGGCTGCGCTGCAGGTCGCAGCAGGTCCGGGGACCAGGCACTTAATTTGGGCGGCACCTGCGGAGGGGCCACGCAACTTCTCCAGGCCTCCGGCCACTTTGGAAACTGCCTGGGACCGAGACTGCAACCCCTTAAAGCCCCGGGGACCCAGAAAGGGTGGTTTGGTTTGAAAGATATAAGGGGAAAAATGTGTTGTGGGGCGGGCTAAGTTTCCCTCTTCCCCTTTCCCGAGCAAATTAACAAACAAAACAAATAGAAAAGCCAGCCCATCAGCCAACCAAAGCCCCAAGCCGAGCCCCAGCCGAAGCACTCCTTTAAAAGGATTTGCAGCGGGGAGGAAAAAATCCAGAGCCGTCTGAGGAATCGTTCTACCAACCCAGGTAGGTTGACGCCATCTGAGAAACTGGGTGTTGAGGGAGACGCTACTTGTTGACAGCAGAGAGAGTTTTCACTCGGAGGGGCCTGAAGGGTCTGTGTGTACCAAGGCAGTGTGACACAAGCGCCCGCCAGTGCTCGGGACCGGAGACACAGCACCTGAGTTCTGCTGTGGTTTCGTTTATCTTCAGTGGCGTGTGCTTAAACTAACATCCGTGGAGTTCTTCATCTATCATATTTAAAGGATTGGATTAATACCTTTTCGGAGGGTCTTTTAATAGTATCTCAGGTGTACTCCATATTAAAAATGTAGACTTCTGTAATTGTCAATCTTGCTAATTTCATGAAATTAAAAGACTCCATTGGTCTTGGGGTTGGGGTTCATATGTGCACTTATCAATGTTCTCAAGGTTTTTTCAGTTAATAGTTGTATAGAAAACAAAGTGTTGGTAAAGAGCCTGTAAATATATAGTTTATGCATGAATAGGTCATCTGGCACTTAATTATTCATGCCAATGTCTCCAACATTGAAAAACAAAAGAAATTTAAAAAAAAAGAAGAAGAAAGAGAAATACCTAAATGCATGGCTTTAACATAGTACTTTTTTTTGTATTTTTGTTTTGGAGGAAAAAAATATTTTGGAGCGCACCAAAAATTGTTAACTTTGCCATCAGTTTCTGAGTGGTGCTCATGGCTTTTTAGCATAAAGCTGTGTGCAGAATGTTTAAAAAGTGGTTTTTGCAGACCACTTCAGAGAATCTCTCAAGTGAACCTCAGGAACAGAGGTGACAACATCAGTGATACAGTTCAGAGTCTTGGAATGAAGCCCAGAAAATAGCAGTGGTTAACTAAATAGATCAGCCAGAAATTAAGCACACACACACACACACACACACACACACACACACACACACACACAGAGAGAGAGAGAGAGAGAGAGAGAGAGAGAGAGAGACTATAAAGCATCAGTGCAGTTACTTGTTGCTTCACTTTTGATAAACAAAGAAAAAAACACCTTGAGCTCACTTATGCAGGCACAGAATGAGACAGTAGTTTTCATCACCACATACAGTATTTCACTGTTAATGTTTGGGAAACTGAGGCTTTGACACTGCCAGTTGGGTTAGGTATGGAAGCAGTTCTAGCTTTCTCTGTGGGGTATGGTCTAAAATGAAATAATCTCTTCCCACCCACAAATGCTTCTCGTGCAATTTGGGAGAGTAGAATGGGTTTGAAGTACTCTTTTGTGAACACATTTTAACTTATTTTCAGTTCTTTTGCTGCCCTTGGGCTGGAAAGGGCATCACCCAGGCAGGCACTAATCTTCCTTGTGGTACCTTCTGAAGCAGAGAGCCATCCCCTTTGAAATGCAAGCAGAGTGAAGTGAATTCCATGGTGATTGGCCAGAGTCTTAGGACTCAGATACCCTGCTGGTGCTTGTTTAAAAAACATCTGGAACATTGGAGGCATCTGCTGCCCAGATCTAGGCTAGCTCATTGACAGCTCTGGGGAGCTGTGGTGCTTGGCAGGGACCCCTTTCTTCTTTTGCAATGTGAGGCTTTATTCTCTCATGAATTTATTGAGGAAAAAAACCAGTCATTGCTTCACACTTAGATCATCAATATAGGACCAAGTGGTTTGTGTTTGAGAAGTGGGAGGTCTTGGAATTAAGAACTAAACATATCCAGAAGAAAAATAAATGTCAAAATAAATAAATACCCTTGGCAAATGTTGTATTGTATTTTTTTATTCTTAGAGGCAAGTATTCATACTAAATAAAAAATATGTCCTGTGGAGTTAAAAATGAAAAAAAAAGGGCTTATGCTCAGTTCAGATTCTTAAGATTTTATGTGATTTACAAATTCCAATTTTAATTAAATTAGAAAAGTACAAATGTTCACCTACTGGCTAGACTTTATACATACAGGCTTTTGGAGTTTCTTTTTAAATTGATATGTTTATAGTTTAGAATATTCCTTCTCAAATGCACACACACACACACACACACACACACACACACACACACACACACACCAAACAAACAAACAAACAAACAAACAGTACATAGCCCTAGCTGGCCTTAAACTCACTTTGTAGTTGAGAATGGTCTTGAACTTCTCCTGCCTCTACTGCCTGGGTGTTGGGATTATAGATGTGGACCACCCTGTTTATGGGGTGCTGGGAATCAAACCCAGAGCTTCCTAGGCAAGCACTCTGTGTAGCGAGTGACATCCAGTTCTTCTAAGTGATTTTTAGGATGCAGTGGTAATACTATCCATTGTCAATGAGTTTAGTCTTTACCATTTAAACTGTGACACATATAGGGCGAAATGCAGAAAATGAATTCATTGGCTGATACACTATATAGCAAATCATTGCAATGGGAATTGTAAGACAAATGCCTTTTCACTCACTATTTAAGGAAGCTAACCTGATGATTCCCAGCCTTGTTACTTGCTGCTGTCTTAACACAAACCTAGTTTTGCCTGTTTTAAAAGATAACTTGTATGGATGTTGAGTATATCCTTTTGTAGATTATTTAGGCTACATATTATGTCTGTGATATTGTTATTTTCTTCTCTTCCCTTTAAAACAACATACTGTGAAACAGTTATTTATATTCTCTGTGTTTTTACTTTTTCCTTAAACCCATTCCTATCCACCTTTAGTTTAGAGTACTCTGCCCAGGTGTCCTCTGATGATATCAGCTATGCATTTGGTCTCAGTGTTCACTCCAGTTCACCTATTCACATCCTTGTCCCAGATGCCCCTCCTGTCCCAGATGCTCCTCCTGTCCCAGCTGCCCCTCCTGTCCCAGCTGCCCCTCCTGTCCCAGATGCCCCTCCTGTCCCAGCTGCTTCCTCCTGTCCCAGATGCCCCTC
>PVIH01000931.1:5440-126701 GCA_004025045.1 Sigmodon hispidus
AAAAAAAAAAAAAAAAAAAAAAAAAAAAAAAAAAAAAAAAAAAAAAAAAAAAAAAAAAAAAAAAAAAAAAAAAAAAAAAAAAAAAAAAAAAAAAAAAAAAAAAAAAAAAAAAAAAAAAAAAACAAAACCTGTCCTAAATGTTGGCACCATAATCTAGGGGGCCAACTCTACACATCCAAGGGTGCCTTGGTCTGTGATCTACTGTCGGGTTAAGGGGCAGGTGCTCATCCTAGAAGCAGTGCTGAGACCATCTGAAGAAAGAGCCCCAACACAGGAAGCTCAGGCCACAATGGGCTCTCTGCTTCCTTGTCTTCTTCCCAGGTTTACAGTTATGACCATCCTTGCGTCCCACACTAGGACCAGGACCACAGAACAAAGACCAGGGCACCTGGTGTCAAAGCACAGACAGACACTCAGCTCTTGATGTGGGATGTCTTCTGTAGGCTGTGAATTACCAGCGGACAATAAAAAGCTGTTTTCAACTATGGCAAAGTGGCTTAAAAAAAGGCAGGAATTCCAAACATGGATAAAGGAAGAGGACAGAGTCACGAGAGATGCAGTGAGCTGCTGCCCTAAAGAGCAAGAGGGCAAGATGTAAAGAAACACGGGCTAAGCCCCTAGCCACCTGGCAAGACATAGATTAATAGAAATGGGTTAAATTGTAAGAGTTAGCTGATAATGAGCCTAAGTCATAAGCCAAACAGTTTGTAATTAATATAAGCCTTTATGTGATTATTTAGGGCTAAGAAGTTATGGAACTGCAGGTCCAGACCTTGGGTTGGACGGGGCAGAAACTTCTGGCTACAAGCTCACCTTGTACTCTAGGCAAGGGCCACGCAGGGACACCAGTGCCTACTCCCTTGGCAGGTGTCACCCACCTCTACCCAACAAAGGCAAACCACACAGCCCTGCTCAATATAAAGGCTTCAGTCAATACAAAGAAGTTTCGCTTAACTGGCCTATGATACAAAGGAACATTTGGGTTAGTTCAGGTGAAGCTATCACAGGGAGCCTAAAGGTATCAGCCTAGCCTCAGCAAGGAACAAGGTCAGTGGGAGGAGACAAGAGGATGGGAAGAACCGGTGGTGGTTGGTCTGGTAGTTCACTCTCCAAGACCCCTGCCAAAAACTCTTAGACTGACCTGCATCTTTATCTCAGGAACCAAATCTTCACTGTTGACATCACTCAAGCCATGCAAATGACCCAAGGTTCCCTCATTCGCTGGGTACAGACCACAGAGACAACTCTGACAGCGTGCCTGCTTCACACATAACCAGATTGGGACTATCTGCTCATAGGCAAGACAGCTGTCCTACAGCCAAGACTGAAAGAGTGACCTACTAGCCAGATGTTCCCAGTGCTGTAAAGTCACAGAGCACTTAGAAGAGTCTGCAAAGTTTCCAAAAGAAAAAATAGGCCATCATCAAAGTGCCATGGATCAGACTCATCTGCAGAAACTAACAACAGAGATAATCATGAAAGATCTTTGGCACTTAGGACTGTACTTCTAAACCCAGCCCCCTGGCCCAAAAGTCCAAACAATGTCTGATGTGTCAGCCCTGGAAACTTACACCAAGAATAATATACTCCCACAAAATAAGAATGAAATTCAGGAAAGGAAAGGAAATCCAGAGAATAAAATAGCCCAATCAGCATAGGACTCTGGACTAAATCAGTGGTGTGGCCTGAGATGTCAAAGCAAGATAGTCAAGAAGGCCAGGAGAACCATGGGAGCCAGCCTACCACTGGGCATTAGACAGACAGCTAGACAACCAGAAAGTGTGTACACCTGAACTCACACTTGCAAAAACCTGTTCTACCATTCTCCACTTTATACACTTGAGACAGATAATGAGCCAGCTGATAATGAACCTAAGTCATAAGCCAAACAGTTTGCAATTAATATAAGCCTCTGTGTGGTTATTTGGGACTAAGCACCTACAAGACTGGAGGTCTGGACGGGCCAGAAACTTCTGGCTACAAGCTCTACCTTGTACTCTAGGCAAGGGCCAGGCAGGGACACCAGCAGCTCAACAAGTCTCATTTGTTTCTGTCTACACTGGCAGGCCAGCAAGCCCCGGTGACTTCTCCTTCCTTCTAGCACTAGGGTTACAGGAACCGGTGGCCACACTGGACTTCTTTTTTTTTTTTTTTTTTTGATTTTATTTATTTATTATGCATACAGTTTTACAGAAGAGGGCGCCAGACCTCATCATAGATGGTTGTGAGCCACCATGTGGTTTTGCTGGGAATTGAACTCAGGACCTCTGGAAGAACAGTCAGTGCTCTTAACCTCTGAGCCATCTCTCCAGCCCCCACACTGGACTTCTTTAAGTGTTAGGGATTCAAACTCAGGTCTTCATGAAAATAATCTTGCCTAGAAAGTCATCTTCCCATTCCTCCCCTGCATATATTTCTGCTCCTCTGTACGTTTTTCCATTTGAGCTTACATACATAAAAATGCAACCTTAAAAAAAAAAAAAAAAAAATCAACCCAAGACCAAGCCTGTCAAGAAAGTCCTCTGACAGTCAGAAATCAGTCCTGTCTGTGGTCAATCACCAGAAAAAATGAGGTGGGAGACGGGCTAGGGAACAGAGGGAGCAGAACACTCCGCCTGACGACAATGGGGAGAGAAACGTTTAGGAAGGAATAAGCAAGCACAGCACAGGGAGAAAAAGGCAAGAGTGCAGGAGCCCCAACTCCCTCGGACAGGGCAGCCAAAGCCATAAAGCCCAACTACGGCCCGCCCACACAGCTCTTCATGTACAACACAGCAAATGGTAAGCTTGAAAAGCTCACCAGACTTCCAACTTAGTAACTCCCCCAACGAAGGCAATCTAGCCGAATAATGGCTCCTGTCAATCACAGGTTGAAAGACGAGAACTTGAATGTATTAGGTTAAGGAAAAACAACAAAAATGATCTTATCTGCTTTTTGTCAAAGTAGAAACTAGCAAAATGTGAATGACTTGCATTCCTCACTTTATCTTTCCACTGAGCAGGGCTAGCCTAAAGTAAGGCAGGTGCGAAGTCTTAAGCACTGGAGAGGAGATTCAGAAATTGAGAGCATCTGCTGCCAGCCTCACAAACTAAGTTCAATTCCCAGGATTCACAGTGTGAGAACTGACTCCTGACCTCCAAACAACATGGCCATTCATGCACATACACAATAAATAACAACAAAAAAATGCTCAGCTGGGCGTAGTGGCACATGCCTTTATCCCAGCAGAGGCAGATACATCTCTGAGATCCAGAACAGCCAGGGTCACACAGAGAAACCTTGTCTCAAAACAAAACAAAAAACCCTTCTCAACATAAAATATGCCAATTATGGGCTAGAGAGCTCAGCAGTGAAGTGCACATACTGATCTTCCAAAGGAGGAGGGTTTGATTCCCAGCACCTACATCAGGTGGCTGACAGAGTCTAACTCCATGGGCATCTGGCAACCCTGGCCTCTGTGGGAACATATCAACACATGTGTACATACTCACACAGACACGTAAACATATAACTAAACATAGACATTTAATTCAAATTAATTTTAAAAAAATTTTAAAGACACCACTTTTTTTCTTATTTATTTTCCCGAGGCAGAGTTTCTCTGTGTTGCCTTAGTGATCCTCTCTGTCCTAGAACTTGCTCTGTATGCCAGGTTAGCCTCAGAGATCTCTGACTCTGCCTCCTGAGTGCTGGGATAAAAAGCATGCACCACCACCACCTCGCTAAAGATGCCACTTATGAGCCAGATGTGGTGGCCAAGCCTATAAACCCAGCACTTGGGAGCAGAAACAGGTGGATCTCTGTGAGTTCAAAGCCGGCCTGATCTATATAGGGAATTTCAGACCAGACAAGGCTACATTGTGAGATCCAATTTCAAAAGTAAATAAATAAGCTGCTTAAGGCAGATTTGAACTTTTAAAATGCCAACATCAGAAACAGGTAAAAATAATAGGTAAAAAGTTAAATTCAGTGTTATCTTTTTGAGTTTTTTTGAGAGAATATCTGCTATACTACTCAGACTGGCCTCAAACTCACAGCAATCCTTCTGCCTCAACCTTCTGCCAACCAACCTTTTTCCAGCTACACATACAAGCTCATGCTTACAGAAGCAGAGTAAGCTACAGAGTCAAGGGAAAAGGCAAGTAAGGGAGGGGCTGGCCACCCAGCCCTGGGAGTTATCTGCCTCCCCCTGACTTCCTCACCTCTCCCTGGCGCCTGGTCTTGGGGGAGGGACTGAAGAAGTTGTGCAGGACCGAGAGTTCTGTGCTAAAGAGCGCGCTCTCTTTCTCCAGGATATACTGCTTCAGCAGTGGCGACACTTCATCACCAAAGAGTGCTTGGTTGTCCTGCCAGATCTGCCTCTTCACTTCCACAGCACATGCTCGGTACAACTCCTTGTCAGCCATCACTAGCTTCAGCTTCTTCTCAGGAACCTACACAGCAAACACCACAGCTTCCTGCAAAAGGTGCCTATGTCCCCAAGTCTCCCTCAGGATAGGGCAACAAGCCTCAGCTGCCCACTGCACCTATGGAGCCCAACCACACCAACAGAGGCACCTGTGAAGGACCTCCAAGTCTTAGCAGGGGAATCCCGACATCCAGAATCCATATACACCTCTCCCACAAAAGACCCACCCTCCAATTAAAGGGATAAATGTGTTTCCACTTGGCTCATCCAGGGGAAGTCTGTGATACAGAGAAGGTGCCCAGAACTTGCTGGAGGGCAAGTTCATAAAACTTTCCAAGAGCTAGAGCAACTGCCTACATCAAGCCGATAGTCTGACCTCCACCAACTGAGGGCATGAGGCAGGCTAGCCAAGCAGTATGTATCACAGGCTCACTGACCTCCCCTGGGAGGGCTGGTTCCACAGCTCTCACCTTAGGCAAGTGTTTCATAACACACATCACCACTGGTTGTAGGGACGGCATCTTGACCAGAGAAAAGCTCTTTTCCAGAAGATCTTCCAGCTTCTTGTACCTGGGCAGATTTGCACAGCTGAGAAAGTGGGTTTCCACACGCAGGGCATAGAGGAGTCTCCTCAAACAAATTCCAGCTAGTATCTACAAGTACCACTGTGCAGCCATAAATGCTACCCACAATGATAAGCAGCTCCCCGGTAGAGACCCACCTCTCCTCTGCCTTCCCCTCAGAGGCGATGGCTGACACTCGTTCCAGCAGTTTGTCGCGTAGCTCATCAAACACTGACTGATGGAACTCCAGCCGCGGTGTCCCATGCAGGTCCAAGAAGGGCAGGGCCGACTGCAGGGAGGGCAGCAGCACGCCATTCTCTGTCTGGGAAAGGAGAGGGTCAGCGCGGATGCATTTTGCTTGGCCGCAGCCAAGTCAGGACAGGCACCATAGATGCCCCGAGTACACAGGTCCGCGGTGGTAACCGCGAAAAAGGGACACTCAGTGGGCTCCTAGCTCAGGACTTCCAGTGCCTCCACCCAAGCGTCCAAAGAGTGCAGAATTATGTCCGGCTCCCCCAGAGGCCCCGCACCCTCCTGCCCACCTGAAATTGCTCAATGGCCTTGAGTGGCTCGGTGCAGTTGGTCAGGGTCTCTTTCAGGTCCTCGCCATTGGCCACGCCCAGGTCCTGGAGCCCCGCGAACATGGCCGAGGCTCCGGCTGCCGCCCGGCTGTGAACCCCATCTCCGCCGCGCTCCCCTGGAGCCGTCGTGGACGCTGAAGGAGCGCCAGAGGCCCTCTCCACGGTGCCACGGGGACCCCCCGAACCCCGCTCACCCGCAGTCTCCAGCGTGGCCAGATCGCTCCAGCAGAGCCGCTTGCACCGGCCCAGACCTCCCACTTCCGCCCTTCACAGCCTAGGTCCGGCAGCCAATAGGTCCCGGGAAAAAACGCCGCCACCACGCGAAGGTTCCGGCAGCAACTTGCTACCCCGTAGGAGATAGTGCGCCAGGGACGGGGTCGGGATGACGCAACCGCCGCCTCTCGGGAAGCCACGGCCACTCTAGCAGCCGCCGCCGGTGCCACGAAATCTTCCGCCTTTCGCTGCGTCTGCTCCCTGGAGACCAGAACCCGCACCCCGAGCTAGCAGAGGGTGGAGTGGTCGCAGGCCTCTCGACTTGTGGTAGAATCACCTTCCTTATGGATTTCAAAACTGACTTGTATTCAAGTACATTTTTATATGACTATCGATATAGCACTCTTTTGCTGTTGAGAATTTTTCTTCCTGTGCCCACAGGTATAAAGCATAGTACATAATCTTCACAAAGCTCACGCCATTGCCTTCATTTGGACTGAAATCTGAATATGCTCTAGTGGCACCCAGGGTGCTTTGCAAGAGCTCTGGGTATGCCATGGGAACTGCACCTTCACTGTAGGCATGTGAAGATTGATACTGGAGCTAGAGTTCAAGTTGCACAATGTCCCTTGTCCTTGACAGTAAAATAAAACCACCTTGGGCTGGAGGGCTCTCAAAGCTGACTGGTGTGGAAGCTCTTAGGCTCAGCATTTAGCTCTCTGCAGTCTCCCGCACTGTCCCAACTTCATCCCAGCAGCCTCTCTTTTTCACGTGCCTTTGCTGCTGAGGTTTACTCTGCTATAAATTCCCCGCCTGCTGCCCACCACATTCTTGCCTGTTCTCGGATGCCACTTCCCTTACTGCCTCCATTAGGAGGCCCTAAGCCCCGAAAGACTGAAGGGTGATAACTCCTGTTCAAATGTCTGGCACTAGGGCGTTTAATCATGTGGCTATAAACAGAGCTCCTATTCCCTCTGAGTCTGCCACGGTTTTGCCAGCTGAATGGTTCCACACAGGGCCCCCGGTTAATGTCCCATCACCCTAATTCCCCAGTGTTGTATATCCTGTGTGGGTTCACATGGTCCATGGAAAGACAAAGAGACACTCTAAGGATGAAATTTGTAGCCCTTCCAGCTGCAGGGAGATCAGTCTCTCCTAGACTGACTCACCATCACATCTGTCACTTAGCAAAGGGCTTTTTTCATTGTTATCCAATTCACACCTTTAACAAGTTAATTTTTGTATACCAAAACCTCTTATCTAAGTTCCCCAAAGAGACAAGGCCAAATGCAAATTAAGGGACACCTTACTTTACCAGGTTCTCCCGAACCAAGTTTTGTATACGCTTTGTACTTTTAGAAAACTCTTAGACAAGGCTTACATATTTCAAATGGGAATTCTGGTACCAGAGACAAGGGCAGGCTAAAGCTGGGTGCTAACACTCAGGGATCAGACTGGCTGCAGAAATCTGCAGGAACTCCCCCAACTCCCTGGGATATCAGCTACCACCTGGTACAGTCAGAAGATACACACAGCATACTTAAACTCTTGGCCCAAGGCTTTCACCCTGCAAAAGAGAGTGATGCTGACCCCACTGTAGCAGCTGGGGAGGGATGTAGAAACTTCAAGAGTGTGCTCTCAGAGGATGGCAGGACAGCTCGCTGGATAATTGTGCTTGTTGCCATGTCTGAAGACCTAAGCTGGATCCGGAAAGCTGACATTGTTCTAGTTCTCTGACCTCTATGTTGGGGGAGAATACACTCTGGAGGACCACTTCTCTTTTAAAACAACAACAAAAGATTTATTTAATGTATATGATGCTCAGTCTGCATGCATACCTTTATGCCAGAAGAGGACATCAGCTTCCTCTATAGATGGCTGTGAGCCACCATGTGGTTGCTGGGAATTGAACTCAGGACCTCTGGAAGAGCAGCCAGTGCTCTTAACCTCCAAGCCATCTCTGCAGCCCCAAAGAGAAACACTTCTTATGGTTACAAAGGACCCCTGGGTTTGGTTTTCAGCACTCACATGGTGGTTCATAACTATCCATAACTTCAGTTCCAAAGGGATCTGATACCTTCTTCTGATCTTCACGAGCACCAGGCATATGTAAAGTATACAGACAAAATATCAAAACATTCATATACATAAAATGAAATCACTTTTAAGTGAATTCTGTTTTGGGGTTGGTGATGCAGTTTTTTGGTTTTTGCTTGTTTCCTTGAGACAGGGTCACTATTTAGACCAGGTTGCCTCAAACTCATATCCCCTGCCTCTGCCATCTTTTTTGTTTGTTTTTCAAGACAGGGTGTCTCTGTGTAACAGTCCTGGCTGTCCTTGAACTCAGAGAGATCTTCCTGCCTCTGCCTCTGAGCGCTAGGATTGAGGATGTGAGCTACCACCACCAGGCAATGATGCACATCTTTAATCCTAGAACTTGGGAGGTAGAAGCAGGCAGATCTCTTGAGTTCAAGGTTAGCCTAGTTTGCATAGTAACTTCCAAGACAGCCAGGGCTACATAGTGAAA
This sequence comes from Sigmodon hispidus, assembly GCA_004025045.1. Lineage (NCBI taxonomy): Eukaryota > Metazoa > Chordata > Mammalia > Rodentia > Cricetidae > Sigmodon > Sigmodon hispidus. Next base: position 13,734 of record PVIH01000931.1, read on the forward strand.
ACCTGTCTCGGGGAGAAGAGGAAGAAAGAAATAAAAAGCTAGTTCTGAGAGCTCAAAGAGCGCTTGCTGCTCTTGCAGGGGACCTGGGTTCAGTTCCAGCACCTACAGGGCAGTTTATAACCATCTGTAATACCAGTCCCAAGGGACCTAATGTCTTCTGGGCACTAGGCACACACAGTGCACATTCCATGTAAGTAAAACACCCATACACATAAAAAAAATTTTTTTAATTAAGGTTTTTTTTTTTTATGGAAGTCTATGCCTGAGTGAGGAAGAAAGTATAAAAAGGGCTCTGGAGGGGGCTGGAGAGATGGCTCAGCAATTAAGAGCACTGGCTGTTCTTCCGAAGGACCTGAGTTCGATTCCACATGGCAGCTAACAACTGTAATTCCAAGATCTGACACCTTTATACAGTTATATATGCAGGCAAAACACCAATTCACATAAAAATAAATATTAAAAAAGAAAAAGAAAAAGAAAGGGCCCTGCTGTCTCTAGCTGGAAGGTGAGGCTCCTTCTAAGTAGGAAAGCAGGCAGGTAGTGCCAGTCAGATACTGCAGGGTCGAGAGTCGAAGGCTTTGGGCTTAGTTTCTCAAAACACATGTTACCAAGCCCAGTTGAATCTTCATGGCAAGGATCCAGGATAATAGGGCCAGTGTCTGGTAAGCTGATTGCCTCGGTCCTGCCTGGTGGGCTAGGTAAGGCTATGCCTGTACGAAGATGGCGACACTCCAGGTTCGGGCCTCCCACCCTATCCCACTAATTCCCCAGCTCAGCAAGCAGCCTGACACTCAGGTAGATGCTGGACCTTGGGTGACATGACTGGATCAGCTTGTCCTACATTGCCACAAGATCCTTTTCCTATTTTATCCTAGGTCAGAAAGCTAAGGGTTAGAGTTCCCAGGCTGCCATTTCAATCCTGAAGAAAAGAACACCATGCAGGGGCAGAGAAAGCAGGAAATAAGCAGGAAGCCACATATTCAAAACAACCCACTGGGCAAAGGATAGGCAACCAGGTACACCAGAGACTACAGTTCAGAAGAATAATTTGCATCTCAGTATAGAGGGGGAGAGGAGGGCTCTGGGAAGACTTTTCTTGATGCACAGTGTAAAGCAGAAGAGTGGGTGAGGGGTCAGAAGGCTGCAGGCAGAGTTCCAAAGGAAGCCTAGGAAAACCTCAAGGAAGAATAGCTTTGTAATCTATACCAGATAAGCCTACAGTGTGCTGAAGGGGCCTGTGTCGTGACGCTTAGGTCTGCGCACTCCTTGGATGACTACTCCAGGCGGAGATGGGAAATGAGAGGCGTAGCAATCTTCCACGTAGTAGGCAGCTGGACCTGGGGTTCCCGCTGCAGAGAGAGCGTGCTAACCATAGTCCTCTTCCCGCACCGCCACCCCCACCCCCATGCGACCCAAGCCCCACTCCACCCTCAGCAGACCAAGCCTCTTTTCTTAGGTCTCCTTACAGGATCTGACCCAGGAGGCAAACGCAGGGGAGCGACTCATGGAGAAGGCAGGTGAGCGTGTACTCTGCAGACGGTACCCAGGAAGGATGTTATAGGTGTTGGGGCTGGGTCGCTTCTCGCCAGAGGGTTGTGGGGTACTCATGAGTGGGGTACAGTTAAAAGGACCTCGGGCTCGGAGCATCCCTGGGCGTGATTGATTCTCGGGTATCTGGAGCATCCCTGGGCGTGATTGACTCTCGGGTATCTTGACGGCAGAGCGGCGTCGGCCTCCAAAGGTGAAGGCTGGGAAAGCAGGCTGGCTCAGTGGCCTGTACTCGGCCGGCGATGGCCACTGTGAGGAGTCAGGAGGAGTCAGATGCGACCCGGGACTGCAGCCTCCTTGCCCAGCTTTACCCTATCCTCCAGGATTGACCCCAGCTTGTTTTTGATCCCCTTAGTTCCGCCCATCACCAAGCCCAGCCACTTCGCTCCTCCCTCAAGCCCCTCCCACCTGCCACATCCCCACCCTTCCACAAGGAGGTCCCTAACCATCTGCTCCCCCATCCCTTGCTCTCCTTATCCCGGTGTCCCTACCTTCCGCTCTCGGTTGAAGTCAGTCTTCTGCGTGAAAGGGTTTTCACTTTGGAGCCACACGGTCTGCCATGCCCTGCGGCCACCGCCCTCTGCAGTGGGGCGGATAGTTGGTGGGGAGGTCTTCAGGGCAGAAGGCCCCCGTTCCCCAGATATAGGCAGGGTTGTGGGGACATGCACCTCGACCAGGGTACTTGCAGCCTATGGTGTAATGGGGATGTGGAGAAGACTCCCGCAGAGACGCACTGGGTACCTCATATTTGGTGGGGCCGGGGACATCCAGATCAGTCAGGATCGGAGGGCGTCGTTCCAACACTGGTGCAAAAAGCAAGCTCTAGACCCATTTCTTCCCAGAAAGTTGCTTTCACCTCATCCCTCCCAATGCTGGCCTGGGGTGGAAGTGAGGTAGCCAAGAATCTCACTCACACAACTCCCTCAGGGACCCTGTGCAGACAGGTGTGGACCTGAAGCCACCTGGGGCCCTCTTCTTCCTCGGGAGCCGCATCTCATCCCAGGCTGCCTCAAGCTCCTGGTCCCACCACAGTAGAGCAGCAGCCTCAGGCCTGCAAGGAAGCCACCGACCACTGTCCACTTTTCCTAGTGATCTCTCCCGCTGTCCCCACCTGTCCACCACCCCCTGAAATTACTGGGTGGGATGAAGAGGTTGCTGACTCAGGGGGCCCCGGTCCCAGTGTTTGCCTCCATTGATGTAAAAATTTGCCAGGAATTTCACAGCCTTCTGGTCGAAATTCATTCTAAGTCTTGAGCTGTCTTGCCAGAAGGCAGTGCTGGGCTCTGTGACCTCACTGTTGGGTCATGACCCTCCCTTCTGTTGCTGGGAGCTCCCTGATCAGGAAAGGAACATTGTCCAGATCAGCAGGGGCTCTCCCAGAGGGTCTCCATCCTCTGCCCCTCTCCCTACCTGCTGAGACCGTCACCCAGGTCAGCCTTGGTCAAGACAGCCTCTAACCTGTCCAAACCCTTTTTCACCTCTCCTAGGGGCTTGGGTCCACACTAGTAATACTTCTGGGAGGTCTGGGGGTCCATTCTAGGTGAAGAGGGGGCAGGGCCTGTGAGTACATGCCAAGTCCTGCAGTATGGAGTGAGGGCCAGCTAATAGGAGAAAGACGGTAAGGAGGAAGAGCTGCTGCCCCTGAAGCAAAGGCTGTCCTGGGGAAACAGAAGCACAGTAACTGACACGCCAGTTCAGGCAGGGCTAGTTATAAGCCTTGTCTTCTGCCTCTGTCTGCAGACACAGAGGCCAGAAGGCCAGAAGGTATTAGATGAACTGGGCTGTGCCCCGATATAGAAAGGAATGAGATTCAAAGGAGCAGCCAGCCTGAAGAAGCAAGAACCCATCTAGGCACTAAGGCCCTTACAGAATGGCCTCTGGTGCTGGCTGGTCTGGCTGTCCCAGCCCTGACCTTGGCCCCAACTCTTCCCAGGCAGCACTCAGAAAAAGACTACCCAGGAAGCTTCCTCCAGCCCTCTTCTACCATGACTGGGTCTCTTCCTTTCTGGTCTCTCCCTTTAGCACTGGCCCTGACTGACACTTCTTTGGATAGATGGATGGAGACCTGAGGAAACAAGTTTGATTTGGACAAAGGGATCCCAGGCTGCTCCGAGCCCCCTCCTGCATTGTGCAGTGTCCTTTGAGAGCGTAATTGATGGTGTTAAGGTACCTGGTGTGTAGGATTCTGAAGAAGCGCTTCTTACCGTTTAGGTGACCCCAGTTCCTCCCTCTGGGAAATATTGCTGTGGGGCTATGGATGGCTCAGTAAGCGAAGTGCCCGCTGTGCCCAGTACCCACATAAAGTCCAGGTGTGTGCCTCTGCAACCCCAGCACTGGGGAGATGGAGACGGATCCCTGGAGTTCATTGTCCTGCCATCTGAGCTGAGCTGATGCACTCCAAGCTCTATGAGACAAACCATTCCTCAAAAAAACAAACAAAAACCCTAAGGTGGGGAGCGATTGAGAAAGGGCCTCTGGCATGCATGCTCATGCTGTGGAGCTGGACATGGTGGCCCACACCTGTAATCCCAGCCCTGGGAGGTTGAGGCAAGAATACAGAAGTTCAAGGCCAGTTTGGACTACCTAGCAGGAAAGAAAAAAAAAAAAAAAGAATTAGTTGTGATGATGTCACACATGTATCTTTTCTTGTTTCAAGAACAGGTGTTTGTGTGTGTGGCTTACATGTATGTATGTGTACCTCATGCAAATCTGGTGATGCAGAGATCTGAAAAGGAATCAGATTCATCTGGAAGTGCAGTTACATATGGATGTGAACTATCATGGGGGTCCTGGGAGTTGAATCTGGGTCTTCTACAAAATCAACAAGTGATCTTAGCTGCTAAGACACCTCTGCAGTCCCCACCATGACCGATGCCTTTGGCTATTAGTTCAGAGCACTTCTTTAGTGTGGTGGGAACAATGTCTTTTTTAGGCTTGATCTATATTAGCAAATTGTGCTCCAGAAGGCATACCTCAGCAACCCACAGTGGAAACAGCCGTTAGCCGCATATGATCAGCATTTATTTGATTCAGGTACAATTGTACCTCTTTGTATTTAGAGACTATGGGTCTGTTTTGTTTTCAAACATTTGTGTTTATATTTGCATTTTAATATTGGAAACTAATTTTTAATGTTTTATTCCATAAGACTTTTTTCCTTTTTTTTGGTAAAAATTTTTAAAAAGACTTATTTTTAATGAGACTGTAAACCAATCACCTGAATTTATTTATTTTTGTTTTTCAAGACAAGGTTTTCTTTGTAACCCTGACTGTCCTGTAGAGCAGGCTGGCCTGGAACTCAGACATCGCCCTGCCTCTGCCTCTCAAGTACTGAGGTTGAAGGTGACCCACACCACCACCCACCTATCTTCAGTATTTTTAACTCTGTGTATGCGTCTGTGTGTAGCTATATGCACTTGAGTGTGGATGCCCACAGAGGCCAGGAGTGGATTGTCCTGGAGCTAGAGTCATGAGATGCCTAATGTGAGTGCTGGAAATCAAATCGTCCTTTGAGAGTGGTCTGAACCTCTGAGCCATCTCTATAGCCCTTTGCAAGTCTTTTATGTGGACTTATCTCTTAATGGTTGTTGCAGTTAAGAGTTCAGTCTGCCTTCCATTATTATTTATGCTGATTTGAGGTGAAGTAGAATCTGCTAATTTTCCCCTTTATGATATACTTATATGGTGATAAAGTTCATTTCTGTCTAGGGACAGCTCAGTTGTGCTTTCTGTGCAGGTTAGAGGACTTCAGTCTGAATCAGCAGCACACACATGAAGAGCTTGCCTTAATGGCATGCTTGGGCCATTAAGATGGCTGCATGGATACAGGCACTTGCCACCGAAGAACCCACATGGTGGAAGAGATAACCAACTCTCCAAAGTTGTGCTCAGGCATCCATAGGAGTGCCAAAGCACATGTGTGCACACACTATGAGAAAACTCTTTTACAAAGCAATTGTTGGGGAAGTACAGACAGGTAGATGGATGCCTGGGCTCTCTGGCTAACCAGCCTAGCTTAATCAGTAAGCCTCAGATACCAATGGGAGGACATTGAACCTTAGAAAACAAGGTTGACAGTGTTGGAGGAACACTAGACGGCCTCTGCATACATCAGAACATGTCTGCACATACATGCGAAAACAAAAGTTTTGTGATAAACGGGGTTTTGTTTGCTGGAGTGTGTTTTTGGAAGTCGGTTCTCTCCTTTCACCTGCTGAGTCTCTGGGAGTGAACTCAATGTCAGCCTTCTTAATGAGCATTCTGTACCTCCTAGCCATCCCACCAAATAAGCCTTAAAATTTAGTCTATGTTCATTGATGCTTTACCTGCATGTATGTCTAGGAGAGGGAGTCAGAAGCCTTGGAACTGGAGTTACAGATAGGTGTGAGCTGCCACGGGAATTGAACCTGGGTCCTCTGAAAGAGCAGCCGGTGCTCTTAACCACTGAGCTTTCTATTCCCTAGCCCTGGAAGTTCTACATTAAAAAAACAGAATGAGGATTTGTTAAGTGTGGAAATTAATGTCTCACTGCAGGGGAACAAGCTTATTGGAGAGTCCACACAGCTGTCACCTGGGAAACCTGCGTCAGTGCTGAACTTCATCTGTGGAGGAAGACTAGGGTAAAGAACCCCACTATGAAGCCGGGAGGGACTGCTTGTTGGTGTATCCTGACCTTGGGACTTCCATTTCTGGCTCCTGAACTATGAGGGAGTGGGGCTTCCTTCCAGGACACCCTGCCTTGCTCAGGACACCTTCCTACCTGAACCAGAGATGCTGTGAGATTGGGAGCATTCAGAGGGTTAACAGATGGCTGGGTCCATAATGCTAGCCCCTTCATAATGGTTACCAAGCAACAGGTCTCTTTCAGGGAAGGAAGGTGGACAGAGAAAGGGCTGAACCAGCAAGGGTGGAGTCAAAGCAAATGACAGCTACTCAGAAACACAACCTCTTCACTCCAGAACCTCACTACATCCCTGGGTAAGATCCGGGAGCTCCACAGAGACAGCTTTGGTTGGGAAAGAGGGATGAGCAGTCAGTTGGGCTGGGCTACAACCTGGACTCCAGGAGGCTGAGGACCAATGCTGGAGAGACAGACTCTAAGTAAGAGTTACCAAGGAGTGGAAGAGACCACCAGGGCTGAAGAGCTCTGGGACAGGAAAATTCTGAGGTAGAGCTGCAGATGAAGGCCATCAACCTGAATGATGGCCAGTGTGTCTGTCAATGGCGAAAACTATGGCAGCCAAACAGTCTAGTGGAGGCTGGATAAGCGAATGCTGGACTTTCTCTTCATAGGAAGAGGTGATTTAGAGATGGAATAAGTGTAATCCAGTTAAAAACAAGAACATCCAGAGGTAGGGTGCCTAGCATGCATATCCAAAGCCTTGGGTCTGATCTCTAGCATTGCAAAATAAATAAATATCTCCAAAGTAAGTGTGTGTGCATACCTACCTAGACCCAAGTGCAACATGGGACCTATACCTCCTTTCAACATTGGTCACTTTTGGAGGCATCAGTGGGGTGAGTGTTGAGAATGGTTGGATGCCAGGCTGAAGAGATGACTCTGCTAAGATTCCATTCTCAGCATCCACATGGTAGCTTCACAACAATCTGTTAACTCCAGATTAAGTCCAGGGGACTCATCACCCTTCTGACTTCCACAGGCAGTAGACACACATGTGGTACACAGACATATACATGCAGGCAAAATACCCATATACATACAATGAGAGGATGGCTGGGTGTATGGGGCCACTGTGGAGAACAATCTGATAGTAAGTGATGACAGTGAAGACCTGGCACCTTGTCAGATTTGACACATGCTACCTGAGTCCCAGAAGTCCCAGAAAGTGGGTGCTTTCATTATCTAGCTAAAGTGAGCAGAGGTCAGGTAACCTGCCATGCTCCAATGCCTGCTAACTAACCGGAGCAGCATCTCCCTTGCTTCTCCCCACAGCTATGCTGGTTTCTATCCTCAACTGCGCTACCAGGTGGGGAACACCTATGGCCGTACTACTGCACAGTTGCTCACAGATCCCAGCGTACAGAAGAGCCCTTGCTCTGTTCTGTCACCTATGTCCAAGCCCAAGTTCATCGAGGACTTCAGCAAATCTAAGCCACCATGGATTCCCTGCAGGGACCTGACAGAGCCTTACATCCCCCACTATACCAGTGAGCTTCAGGTCCAGGGTGGGAGTCCACATGGCTCTGCCTCCACTGGGGCTCCAACCTCCTCCTTCCTATATAGCTCAAGAGCTGCCCTGTCTATTCAGGTCTGAAGCCCTACAAGAATTATGAGATCCTGGGCCAGCCCCCACGCCAGGAAATGGACACCCAGGGGCCGCCACAGGTAGAGAACGTATCCAGACAGGTTTCACTGCCTGCAGGCTTCATGCCTTATCCCCCCTACCCACCATTCCCTCCAGGAAGGAAGGGAGAAGCTAGAGACCTGGGACATCCAGGTCTGCTGCTGGCATATGGGGAAGAGGCCTGGAAGAATGCAGCACCTCTTCAGGAGACCCCAGAGAAACACCAGGTATAAGTGGAGACACTGTGAGGGTACAGATTTATCTTTACAAAGCTTTGTTTTAGAGCTTTGGCACCTGAGGGCAGGGCCCAGGTCTGGGAGTGTCTGGCAGACAATAGATTCAAAAGTGAGGTTCATGCCAGAAAGTTCAGCCAATAGCTGCTGCCCATACTCCTTTGCCCAATCCTGGAATACTAAGCTTAAGTAGGCTTTTCATTAAAACCCCACTTCCCTTGGTGCTTGAGGCTGATAGCCTTCTGCTATGTTAGGTTATCGACCTAGGTTCATTTGGAACCTGTATAAAACAATAAAACCCTCATGCATTTGCATCGAGTACAGCTCCGTGGTGGTCTTGGGGGTCTTCTAGTCACGGGTATACAACATATGATGCATTGGCTGGGGAGACTCCCACGGCCACCACAGACTCTGGACAGGAGGATCTGTCACTCTACAGGGTGGTGTTGGTAAGTTAAGTGTGGCCAGCGGGCCAGTAAGGCTGCAAGGCTGAACGGGGTACAACACCCTGGCATGGTTATACACAGATGAAAGCTGTGTAGTAATTAATACTTCCCTTTTCTAGCTGTACCACTGCAGGAGGGATGAGTACCTGCCTCCACATCCCCCGCAGGAGACACTAGATGTGGGCAGGTTCCAACGGCTACCCCAGCTAGACCACCCCAATCTAATCCAACGCAAGGCCATCTCAGGTATGTGCTTGGGTGCCTGAACTGCTTATGAGGTTCCAAGGGTCCAGATGAGATGGTGAGAACAGGGTTTGCTACCTGGGCTCCTTCCTATCGTGAGAAGAGGCTTTGGTCTTTTGCTTAATACTTTTTTCCTTGAACTACCCAGCTGCTCCCATGTGGAGCTAAGTTTGGCCCCAAGAGTCAGCAACCAATCTTTAGGGATGAAAGGGGCCCAGCAGATAAATGTTTGGGGATAAAGAGACTCACCATTGCTGACACACCTGAGTATATTATGCCCAGAAGGCAGCCAGGGAAGAACTGACATCCACCCATCTGCAGGCTATGCTGGTTTTGTCCCCCGGTTTGCCTGGGTAATGGGGATGAATTACCGTGATGGAGTTACACAAGCTATGGATGAGTTTGACAAGAACCAGGTAGGAAAACGTGGGCCTAGCCTGCTTCCAGGTGCCTCAGCTAAGCTAGTGATGCTTCTACACCTGTAAGCATCCACTCCCAAGGATCATCTTTAAGGCCAAGTTTATTGAGGCCTAGGGCCTGTTCACATCCTAACAGGCTTGATTCCCTACCCTGGTAAGGGGGGTGGGTGGTCAGTCAGGTGGGTAAGAACTCCCAGAAGACTGACCAGTGTTGGGACTTAACACATATCCTTTTCTCCAGTTCACATTCAGAAACCCAGTCTGTGCTCTGGGTGAAAGGCTGCCCAGGACCCACTGGCCAAGCACCACCATCTACAGAAGCCAAGGCCTGATTCCCTTCTACATGGGCTTCATCCCATGTGAGTAGAGCTCCCTGTCAGAGGCCCATCCCAGTTCAGAGATAAAACTACACACTGAACCAAACAAATGGCTAGGGTCCAGCTTTACCTGCCACATCTGTTGATAGCCAGCTGTTGGTCCACTGACCAGTCTCAGTTTCATCTGGGATTAATTACCCAGTCAGTATGGGGCTTACCTGCTCTACCTGCTAAAACTAGAGAACCAACAAGGTTACTCCATGGCCTATTTGAAGAGGGTAACCACAAGATCCTAGAGAAGCCGCTGGTATAGCCTGCACTGACCTCCCCACTGGGCTAATCCCAGGAACTCAGTTTAAGCTTCTCTCCCTTACAGCAATGCAGGACAATTACGCACTGACATTCGGAAACAGCACCCGAAAAGCCTACCAGAAGGAATTGGAGAGGCGAAACCACACACTATGAATTGCTTTAATGGTGATAGGTGATGTGAAGACAGGACAACAAATACACAGTGGACATGGCCAGCAGACAGGCTGTGAATGAATGAATAAAGAGTTCACACTGCTCCCATGCCTTAGTTGCCTGAGACAGCTCTAGGCCACCTCCTCTTCAGCCTCCTCCTCAAACTCGCCTTCCTCCTCAGCCGTGGCGTCCTGGTACTGCTGGTACTCAGACACCAGGTCATTCATGTTGCTCTCAGCCTCCGTGAACTCCATCTCATCCATGCCCTCACCGGTGTACCAATGCAGAAAGGCCTTGCGTCGGAACATGGCTGTGAACTGCTCTGAGATTCGTTTGAACAGCTCCTGAATGGCAGTGCTGTTGCCGATGAAGGTGGCAGACATTTTCAGACCCCGAGGTGGAATGTCACAGACAGCTGTTTTCACATTGTTGGGGATCCACTCAACAAAGTAGCTGCTGTTTTTGTTTTGGACATTAAGCATCTGTTCGTCCACCTCCTTCATAGACATGCGGCCCCTGAACACTGCAGCCACTGTCAAGTATCGCCCATGGCGGGGATCACAGGCAGCCATCATGTTCTTGGCATCAAACATCTGCTGGGTGAGCTCAGGAACTGTCAGGGCACGGTACTGCTGGCTGCCCCGGCTGGTCAAAGGGGCAAAGCCAGGCATGAAAAAGTGCAGGCGAGGGAAGGGCACCATGTTTACAGCCAGCTTCCGCAGGTCAGCATTTAGCTGGCCAGGGAACCGCAGGCAAGTGGTTACCCCACTCATGGTGGCAGACACTAGATGGTTCAGGTCACCATAAGTGGGTGTGGTCAGCTTTAGGGTTCTAAAACAGATGTCATAGAGCGCTTCATTATCAATGCAATAGGTCTCATCTGTGTTTTCAACAAGCTGGTGTACTGAAAGGGTGGCATTGTAGGGCTCGACCACTGTGTCCGACACCTTGGGGGAAGGCACCACACTGAAGGTGTTCATGATTCTGTCTGGGTACTCCTCCCGGATCTTGCTGATAAGGAGGGTACCCATCCCAGACCCGGTCCCCCCACCCAGGGAGTGGGTCAGCTGGAAGCCCTGCAGGCAGTCACAGCTCTCAGCTTCCTTCCTCACAACGTCCAACACCGAGTCAACCAGCTCTGCGCCTTCTGTGTAGTGCCCCTTGGCCCAATTGTTCCCAGCCCCACTCTGACCTGTAAGAGAAAACAGCTGGTCACTAACTAGGTATGTGCTTGAGAGGCCCACCTGCAAGACCAGAGTGAACAACCCTGGTCAGGGGTGATTAATAAGCAGAGAGCTGGCAAGAAAGGACAAGACACAAGAGTGCTGAGTGTGATAAGTAATGAATGAAGCATTCAGGCCGAGCGTGCATAGAGTGATAGGGAAAGAAACCTGGATAAAAAGTGAGGCCTTGATCACAGTAATCAGAGCTCACCAGACTTCTCCACTGGTGGGACATGCTGAGGCTCTCCTCCACCAGAGACTAGATCCTGTCCTCACGGCAGATGAGGCTGACCCAGAACCACAGAAACAGACCTACACTCAGAAGGTACCCCCATCTCCACGAGAATGGGAGAAGCCCTATATCCTTGTAATAACCTTAACTGTGTGAATAAATGATTGTACCCAGCTTGACTCAAGAGGCATCAATCATTCCTCCCCCATAGCTGGGGTATGTGCACGTGTCAGTGGAGAAGTCTGATGAGCTCTAATTACTGTGATCGAGGCCTCACTTTTTATACAGGTTTCTTTCCCTACCACTGTGCACTCTCAGCCTGAATGCATCATTCATTGCATTCACACTCAGCACTCATGTCTTGTCCCTTCCTGCTAGCTCTATGCTTAGCATTCCTGACCAGAGCTGTTCACCCTCAGTCTTAACATGCTCCTTACAAAAACAGACCCCTGAAGTGACACCATAGCAACCTGCTGTGTAAACAAAAAAAAAAAAAAAAAAAAAGGGAGAGAAGCAACAGAGCTTCCCTAGGCACCCCTGCTAATACTCAAGGACACCACAGGAACCCTGCCTGCCACCAGGTCAGGTTTGCTCACACTCTCTACCAGCAACTAGCTGACCTGCAGACAGACCTTCTTCCCAAAACTGCTTTGACCAAGAGATTGAGTGACTCAGAGGGCAGGAAGGCGTTACTCCTGGGCAGCAAGTCAGCAGGAACTTTAGGTCAGCCCCTTGACCTTTGAGCCTCAGGGGCAGCAAACTCCGCCCACACCCCCAGCGCACGCACTCACCGAAGACGAAGTTATCAGGTCTGAAGATCTGCCCGAAGGGCCCCGAGCGCACTGAATCCATGGTGCCCGGCTCCAAGTCCACGAGCACGGCACGGGGCACATACTTGCCACCTGGTGGGACACGGGGAAGTCAAGCGTGGTCAAACCGGAGGGGTGACCGAGAGGATAGACGGGTAAAGGAGTCTTACCGGTGGCCTCGTTGTAGTACACGTTGATACGCTCAAGCTGGAGGTCGCTGTCTCCGTGGTACGTGCCGGTGGGATCAATGCCATGCTCGTCGCTGATCACCTCCCAGAACTGCAAGGGACACGGGCGTTAGCTGAGTCACGGCGGCCGGTGCGCTCCAAGGCAGCCCCGCCCCGGATGGGTGCGGCAAGCCCTTCCCCCCACTCTCCCTCACCCCAGTCTCCAAAGCGCCCGGGCGACGGGTCCCTAGGGCCGCGCACGGTCCGCCCCCACCGCCACCAGCCACCGGCTCTACGTCCCGGCGCAGCGTACGCCGGTATCCGGGACGCAGTGAGGGAGCTGCCGCTTCCGCCATCTTCCCCGGCTGACCGTAGCCCTGGCGTTCGTCGCACAGAGCCTTAGCCGCCTACCTTGGCGCCTATCTGGTTGCCGCACTGCCCAGCCTGCAGGTGCACGATCTCCCTCATGGCGGCGGCGACTGCGAAGCGTCTGCAGACGAGAAGCAAATACGGGCGAGCAGGGGCACAGAGTGCTACAACCGACGCTCTACCAGCATTTATATACCCTTATAGCCCGCCTTCGCCAGCCTACGATTGGGCTCTCAGAACGAGGCCAAGAAGCAGCCTTGTTTGATTGGTTATGTTTCTGTCAATCAAGCAGTCTAGAGCCCGCCTTCCTAACGATGTACGCTCATTATTGGTCAGTTCTGACTACTGTTCTCCCTATCACAATCCCCGCCCTGGCGCCGCAGTGCTCAATTCATTGGATGTTTCAAATGATTGATTTGCACCCCCATTGGCTGCATCTGGGAGCACGCCGAAAGCCTGACGCTATTGGCTGCGCTGGGTTGGCGTCTTGGTAACCGCCGCAGTGCAGCGCGCGGGCGGGATGTGGAAAGCAAGCTTCCGGCTGAGTGGGAGGGGGCGTCTTTGCAGAGTTTTGTGGGCTTTCTTTGGTATGAAAGTCGGACACACTGCTGCTGTTCGGGAGAGAAAAGAGCCTAAGGCATTGCGGTCCGGGACACATTGCTGTCCAGCTTGGAGCCAGGAAACAGCAACACTAACAGGCTCCGGTGGTGGAGCTGGATTCTCCCGGGACGCACTGGGCAGGCGCGGGGTTTGTTTGTTCCCGGGAGAGCCCTCCCTCCGCCCCTTCGACTCTGCTCCGTGTTGTGGAAACCAGCTGGCTTGGAGCCGGTCTCCTTGGAGCGTTTGCTCCAAGTGCGCTCAGAGCTGCATGGAGACGGCAGGGCCGGGCATGCCTGGCCAGGGCTCTATGAGAGGGAAAAACAGACAAACAAACGTATAGAAGTTAAATTAAGTCCCTGAGGTCGCTTAGAGAACAATACGTTTATATATTTCTGTAAGTTCCCCGCCCCTCGAGGTGTCAGTTTCAAAGCCCCCTTATCCTCAAAATGGCAGTGCTGATACTGTCCTAAACAGAAGGACTTGGTCAAGTAAACAAGCTTAAAAGATTTCTGTTTACTAGAAAAGTAGATTCAGGTGTTTTCAGGTCACCAGGAACTGCCTCCCTTAACTTTCCCCTCAAAATCAGTTCTGCCAAGGGCACAGAATTCTTAATCCTTTCCTGACATTTGCTCTCTTCCCCTCACCCACAGTGACCTTGGCAGTTTGATTCTCAATAAATCTTTCTGCCTACAGAGCAGTTAGCTTGATTGTTTTTCTGCATCATCATTTATATAAGGCAAGGGTCTTCTAACCTGTAACTTGGAATTCAGCTCAAGGAAATTCTGCCTTAGCCTCCAGAATGCAAGAATTTACAGTCCTTTCTATGCCTGCTTTTGTAACTTTTTCTTCTTTTTTTGAAACAGGATTTCTCTGTATAGCTTTGGAGCCTGTCCTGGAGCTCTGTAGATCAGGCTGTCCTCAAACTCACAAAGATTCTTTGCCTCCCCAGTGCTGGGATTAAAGGTGGGCACGCCCATGGCCCAGTCTTTTTTTTCCTTTTTAAGAAATGTTACACTAAGGGTCTGTCTCAGCCACCAGGCTTCTTCCTGGAGGTCTAGCTTTTGGTATGAACTACCTTTCAAACTAAGTGTTAAGCAATTCCTGTTGGTTATAGTATCGAATGAATGACCAACAGTATCACAGGGGAACACCATCAAGATAATTAGAATCCTAAATCTTAAGCAGCTGCATTCTGTTGAATGGAGTCCTATTCATTTTTACCATCCTAACCAGAGTGCTAGTCTCTTAACAAGACCTGACTGCCCTGTCCCCTCCCCCAAAGGGTAGTTCAGAAAGGGGGACATGGGTTCTGTTGACCATATGGACAGGATCCATACCTCAGGAGGGCTAGACGTGTGTGAGTGGGCATGCTGAGAATTATCTCAATGCCCAGAGCATCTTCTAAGTTGACTCATCTTTGTGGAGTAGCTTGGCTGCCAAGCAGTACACTTAACCACTAGAATCTTAAAGCCAGACCATTCATATCCATGAAGGAAGCAGAAGTTCTGAGTTTTAACACAGAGCCTTGTAGGGCTTCTCTTTGAGATGTTTGGGTCCCAGGCTGGGCAACACGTATTCACCGTGGCAAAAGACCGTGACTCCTGAGTAGGAGCTCACCAAGGACAGTAGCTGCCCAGAGTTGGTAAGAGAAGATACTGTGGATCTTCACAAAGAAACAAGACTGCCCCTGTGCTAGTGGGAAAGAATACCCAGTGGGACAAGAAAGCCTGGAGCCTATATCCTGAGAGGATGTGCACAGAGCTGGCCAGAAGAGCAGGGAAGCAAGGCAGAATGGTTTGTGGGAGCATTAGGTGCCTGCTCCCCGCCCCAGCCTGCAGCTGCTGGAGACCTACACAAGGAAGGCTCTGTTTACTGGTGGCCATGGTCCCAGTGGGAGTGTGCATTACTGCCAGGCAGGAGCGGCACGCAGACAGTCTTTGCGGCCTTAAAGGACCCTGTGGTCAGCTTTTGTGGAAGGCCTTCCCTCACCCCGGAAGGGGAGGTGCCAAGGTGCTTCCCCTGTGGCCTCACTGACTCCCTCAGTGGGTCTTCGAGGGAAACAGTCTGGCTCAGCCCCTCCTCTGGACATCAGAGAACACCATGAGGCACCCTGCAATAAATCACAGGAGTGGGTGAACTGAGGCTTCAGGGCACAGGCCTTGCTCTGTCTTTGCTGGAGTTCATCTCTACAAGTTCCTGGCTCCCAGAGCAGGCAGTCAATTCTCTTGGTAGATAGAGTGAATTCCGGGCCTAGGAAGCCTAGGATCTGGGGTTAGAGATTGTACAGAACTGGGTGACATTAGAGGCTAAGGGTAAAGAGGGCCTGGGATGTTCTTAGAGACTGAAAGGCCACAGAGTCACCCAGAACGTGTGTGGAGGAGTGAAGGGAATCGGAAAATACAAAGGTGGCTGGACAGTTGGCTCAGCAGTTAAGAGCATGAGTTGCTCTTACAGGCGGCTGCAGTTTGTATCTCAATGCCTACATGGTAGTTCATAACCATCCCTCCATCCAACCCTAACCCTAACCCTAACTCTGACCTTCTGACCTCCAATAGCACCAGTCATGAGTGGTTAACACACATGCATACAGACAAAAAACAAAACAAAACAAAAATATACAAATAAAATACACAAACCTAAATAAAATTTTTTTAAAAAAAAAGAAAACAAAACAAACAAACAAAAAAGCAAGGATGGGACCCTGGGGGCTCTCCAGGCTTCATCTCCTTGAGGGCCACAGTCTTTGTCCCGCAGTGTCTGGCTAGACAAACCTGGGGGGAGGGGGAGGGGTGCTGGGACAGGTTTGAGGCCAAGAAAATTCACACAGGTGTGCCCTATGGGCCACACGTGGGCAACGGTAGCTATAAATGAAATAACTGAAACTGGCAGGCCTACCTAAAACATTGAGGGTTTTGTTTGTTGTAACAACGTAGTCGCACAGGTCTGGATCGTTAGCTTTGCCGATGAGAGTATCGTGTCTCATTGTCAAAAGGCTGGACTTGCCTGAAAGCCGTAATGGACAGACCAAAAGGTATCCCTGTCCGTCCAGGGTCAGCTCTTCTGCGGGTCTGATTGATAACCTAGTGCCTGAGTTTTGGGTGGCTTTTTTGGTGTTGTGGGAGGGTTGGGGACAGGGTTGTGAGCAGACAAGCTATAGAAAGTGGTGAGAGAACGCTGCCTCTTCTCTGGTATCCAGTTATCTTTTGGCTGTAGGACAAGCTTTTCTATTTGAAAACCAGACTGCTTGTGGGAGGCACGGAGGAGGAGGGAAGGATCGCCTACTAGGCTCCATTCTCTCCCACAGCCTTTCTTAGGCACTCAGGCGAAGAAAATGGTGTCTAGCTCTTAGATCCTTTCACCTAGATGGACAAGTCCTAGCAGGCTTCCTGAATGAGCTTGGCAGAGGTAGGGTGCTGTTAGGATCCCAGCAGGAGGAAGGGTGCCCCCTGGCGGCTACGGAGACCTTGCCTGACCGAGCTTGCCCGCCGGATGCAAACCTAGCCAACTTGGTAACAATCCTACTCTACTGCAACTTCTTCACACCCATCCCTTGGTGGATCTTGGGTCCCCCCTCTTGGGGATCTTAGGTCTTAGGGGGACCTAAGATCTTGGGCTCTCTGCCCTGCCCAGCCTTCCCAGACAGCCCCTGGCCTGAAGGCCCCCTGTAAACCGGCTGTCACCAATCACCACAGAAATAAACAAGAAGCAGCCAAGAAGGAACCCTAATACCGAGTCTCCGCTAGGGGTAGCATGGTGCTGCTGTCCACCTGCACTCAGCTTTGGGACTTCAGGCGGTCGGTCTTATCTGACAGAGAAGGTCAGCACTCCTTGGTAATAGCATCTTTTATTTGCAGGAGTCTAGGGAGCCCATGTGTAGCCCTTCCCTCCCATCCAGTTTCTGCAGCCTCCAGTTCCCTGAAGCTGGGTGGAGCTGGGTAGATGGACGATGGCATCCACTTTTTACAGCTGCTGGGACGCTATGACCTCTGGGTTTTCATAGCAGTTAGCCACTTTGCTTGTCATATTGGAGTTGTTGCAAGCTCTGCAGGGGCAACAGCTACTGAGCAGGTGGTCCCAGGGCTCCAGAGAATGGAGCCAGAGAGGCAGCCAGGCCCAGGATCGAAGACAGCGAGGCAGCGAAGATGGCCGGTGTTTTTGCAGGACATTAACCAGGATGATAAGGAGCAGCAGCCCCACCAGAGGACCTCCCACTGCAGCCAGCACTGAGCCCCCTGCCAGGGAAAGTCCAAAGGCTGCCAGGGGCAGCAGCAGGAAGGTGAATAGCAGATAGACAATGGCTACCCAGCGGTACTGGGCAGTCAGGTCTCCAAAGCGCTTGGCCAGTGGAATGGGTAGTCTCAGGACAGGCACCAGGTACCACAGCAGTATGCCAGCCAGGTTGAAGAAGAAGTGGATGAGAGCCACCTGGTAGGCAGGAAGGACAAGAAGGGGTGAGGGGCTTAGATCAGATGATAGGGGCCGCCTGCGCTTAGCCAGCCGGTGGTAGCTCACGCCTTTAATCCTAGCACTCAGGAAGCAGAGTAGGCCAGCCTTCTCTGCTTTACAGAGATAGCTCCAGGACAGCCAGGGCTACACACACACACACACACACATATGCACACATATACACACACATACACACATACACACACACACACACACACACACACACACACACACACACACACACACACACACACACACACACACACACACACACACACACACACACACACACACACACACACACACACACACACACACACACACACACACACACACACACACACACACACACACACACACACACACACACGCGCGCGCCACAGACTTGTCTTGAAAATCCAAAAACAAAGCAAACAAACAAAAAATAAACCACTCCTTTCCCTGTTCTGCTCAAGTCTGAAGCTTGTCTGTTGTGTCCTGCCGAGTGGTTCCCACAGACCACGTAGATCGCCAGGGTCCAGCCAGAGTAGGCTCATGCTCACCACACAACTCTCCCCCACATTTTAGGAGATAAGGGCCTATGCCAGCACCTGTGTGTGGTAACATATTTCTGCTGCTGACAGGGACAATGTGGGGAGGTTGGGCAGGGACCACAACACATGGCCTTTCTGTGAGTGAGCGTAATCAAGAGGGCTGGGTGAGGGTGGTGCAGGGCCGGGAGGGTCTGAGCAGCAGAGCTGCAGGGAGGAGGTAGGGAGGGCTAGGCTTTCGGGTTTTCCTAGGAGCAGCAACTAGTGCTATCCAGGGTTTCAGAATCTGATCCTGTCCTAGGCAGAAGAAAATTAGAGTCAGAGTCGTGGACCAAAGACAAGGTGATTTAGAGAGTCAGAGCTAACTAGGACCAAGAGTGAGGCACAGAGCTTCGAGATTTGGGGTTAGGGGGAGACAATGAGAGGCAGAATCATGTCTCATCTTAGGCGGTATGATGTAGCTCAGCACAGGTGAGCTGGGGCATCCCCAGAATAGGATCTGGGAAGATAGGACAATCTTTAGCTAGTGATCTTAGTACATGGAGGAACAGGAATTTGGGAACAGTCACATTAGAAGTGTGGACCAGAGAGCCACCCTTGGATACCCTAGAGGATACAGTGAAGAGCCCAGGATGGAGGGGCCAGAGGAGCAGCAGGAAGCTGTAGGTGCTGCCAGTGAAGGAGGGTTCAAAGGACACGAGATCACCACAGGTTATTCTGGGAAAGTAGTCCTGGGAAGGAGGAACTGAGGGTAGGCTGTGAGGTGTCTCCAGTGTCCCCTGGATCCGGGGCTGCAGGCCTGTGTTTGGAGTCTGAGGAGCCCAAGGAGAGCGGGAGCTGTAGCCAGCCTTGGCTGTGCTGGGAACAGGGAAGTGGGTGAGGGCAGGTACCTGGACTGCGATGAGCAGCATGTCTGCAGGGCTGGCCAGGGCGGCCAGCAGGGCTGTGGTGGTGGTGCCAATGTTGGAGCCCAGGAATAGCGGATAGGCCCGTTCCAGGCTGATCACCCCAACCCCTGCAGAAACAAAGTATCACCAGGGGCTCCAGCTCAGCTCCCTCAATCCCAAGCCCACTGCCCACTTTGGCTTACCCATGAGAGGCACAATGGCTGCCGTGAACACACTACTGCTCTGAAGCAGGAAAGTTAGGGTTGCACCAACGAGGATGGCCGAGTAGCCACTGAGCCAGCCAAAGGGGAAGGGGAAATCTACAGGTGCGTGGGGTGGAAGGCGGCTGCGTCATTTTTAACCCTCTGCCTTGTCTCCATCCCAGGCCCAGGGCCTCCGTACACCTACCTGCATTGATGACAGTTCTCACGGCCTGTGCAATGCGGCCCTGGAGCACAGAGTTGAGCAGCTTAACAATGAGAACCAGACAGGTACAGAGCACCAGCAGAGAGGCCGCCAGGAGGATGAAGCCCACAGCCAGATCCGTGAGCCCTGAGCCCACAAACAGGTGATTGCCTGTGGCAGGGCAGGATGATGAGTGGGGGGGGGGGGAGTCAGAGCAGTAAGCAGGGTCGGGTCGGGGGTGAGACTGATGGAGGTTCTCACAAGGTACTTTGTTCTCCTCTGGAGAGACTGTGCTGTCCCTTTCTGTGCAGGGCTTGAAGATGCTGCATTCCTCAGTGCTCTCCTGGGGCTGAGGGATAGGAAGGCCTCAGACCAGGCTCACAGCAGGCAGACAGAGGTTAGAAGGCTCAGTATTAAGCAGGTGGGACGATTCAGCAGGTCAGAGGTCAAATGAGGGATGGGGTCAGAGGTACCTCACCTTCTCCTCCCTGACACCACACCACTGCTTAATGAGGCTGCTGTTAGTGGCGTTGCCGGTAGCCGTGCTGGAAATCACATTGCTATCCAGCTAGTAGACAGAGGGGGCATGATTATGTGTCGGGTACTCCTGTCCCTCAGCCTATTACAAACCCTGTTCTGTTCCCGTTCAAGACAGGACTTCTGCCTCCTGTTCTTCATCAGCCAGGCACAGGTACTTTCCTATGGCACATCTGTCCTCACCTGGATGATGAGGTGTGTGAAAGGCTGCGTCAGTGCCTTGAGGATGTCGGGAGCCTGCCCCCCTGGCTGCAGGCTAGCAGCACCCAGGGCCAGTTCACTCAGCCTCTCTAGTGCTGATGTGGCGCTCTCCAGTGGCAGCAATACCAGCACTGTAAGCCAGTTGAAGATGCCATGCACAGCCGAGCCGCTGAAGGCCCTGCAGTCACACAGGGCAGGCTGTCTGTTTGAACAGCCTCTACTGAGGTCAAGGCAGACCCAGCCTGGCCCTTCAGCCCTGACTCACCTCTGGAACTCTTCCCGGTCCCCTGACTGCGCCATTGAGACCAGGGTGCTCGTGATAGAAGTGCCCACGTTGACGCCCATGATGATTGGCACAGATACCTGGACAGTCAGTACTGTAGGGGTGCCATTTCAGCCGCCCTGTCTGTCCACCAACCCACCCACCTGCCCTGGGAAAGAGAGGAGCACTCACACTTAGAGGCCACCATGCTGACCACTATAGAGGAAGATGTGCTGGAGCTCTGTACAAGGACTGTGACCAGCACACCAATGACCAAGCCAGCCACAGGGTTGGACAGCACCACATTGTCCTTGAAAATGTCTCCAGCCATTTTGCCTATTTCCCACAGAGAGATGCAATGAAGCTGTAAAGAGCTGATTTCCCATCCCCACCCAGGTCTCCCTCCTGGTCACTCACTGCCTAGCAGCTGGAAGGCAGAGCTGAGGATGTCCAGGGAACAGATGAAGAAATACAGGCTTCCCAGGAGTCCACACGCCTTGAGGAAGCTGATGATCACCTGGCAAAGCCTGCCAGCCATGCTGACCTCTAGGGACACCAGATAGGACTATATTTGACCAGCTGGCTACTGCCCAGCAGCAGCAACACACACACACACACACACACACACACACACACACACACATGCACACACTTTGTTCCCTGAGAACATGGACTGTTTCCTGTCATCTCTCAGGCAGAGCACAGACTCTCGCTTCTGTCCCATTGGGCAGGAACCCGTGTCTTCCTCTTGTGTTCCCCAGAGTAGAGTCTGTGTCCCCACTTTGCCCACCCTGTTCCTTTGCCATACAGCTAAGTCCATGACCTTGGAGGGGGAACCCCAGAATTGGAACTATCAGCAGAGAGTAAAAGGAAGACAAGAGGCTGGCCGGGAAGTTTGCACTCCATTTCAAGTAGATTAGTGTGGGTTTCTATGAGGTATGTTTGACTAAGTACCAGCCTTCACTCTGCTAGGAAATAAGAAGGAACCTGCCTGCATGCTGTCTCATAAAACCCAAACCTACCTTTCAGCTGGCCAGTGTTCTTCAGCTGAGGGAAGGCCCAGGAGTCTGTACCTCCCTCCTCCAAGCTTGGGCTAGAAGTGGAGGTCCCTGGAGGGGACAAGTCAGGTAGGGCTGTTTGTAGACCACCCCCCACCCCCAAACAGGACAAAAGGAAGCAAGGGGTGGAAAGGGCTGGGGCACAAGGGGCCATGGGTGAGGAGACCCCGGAACTCTTCAAAAGGATAGCTAGAGACACCTTATTTTGCCTAGGCTAGCTGTCAAGAGGTAGGAGCCCTGGGGTGCCTGATACCTGCATTTCTCAGATTCCGGTCCACCAGGTCAATCGCATCCAGAGTAGGGTTGGGGAACTGGCCACCAGCAAGGGAATGCTGCATGGGTTTCAGCAGAGAGAGACCCAGGCCCAATCCTAGATCTGCTGAGGCAAGGCAGGGCAGAGCTGGTTGTTCCTCCTCCACCCAGCCATCTAAAGTCAGGCCCCTGACCTGAAATCTCAGCACAGCCCCACACTTTGCAGGTCTTGGTGGCTTTCTCTCGTCCCTTGATCACAGACAGATGGCTACAGTGATCTTGGGTGCTTGTCAGGCAAGCCCAGTCTATTTTACGGGGCAGTGGACAAGCGGCCACTGGATCCCCAGCTCCCTTACTGGGACCCGACAACTGACTAAGGTTACAGGGTTCGGGGCGCTGGCTGGAAGTGGCCGGTAGCTAGAGAACCCTGGGATTTCTCCTATCAAATGTCAATGAGGACACTGCAGATGGTCCCAGCTTAGACTTTGGTATTTGATACCAAATAAGTGACTTGATAAGTCTTTGCTTGATAAGAGCCCCACCCCACCCCACCCCCAACTTAGGAACAGGGCTTGGGAGCCCCCTGCCCACGTCAGGTCCTTTCTGGGTCCCATGGGCCTCGGATCTGAAACCCTTTGAATTCTAGTCTGCCTTGACCCCTTCCCTAGTGCTTGGGCTCAGCAGGTCCTTTGTGTACCCTCCCTCTGGCATGCTCCTAGACTCTTCTCATTTGCTCTAAGGTCCTGGGGATTCAGAGTGATGCCCAAACCATGGTCTTGGTGGTCACTCAGGTCTGGTCCAGTGTCCCTTAGCTTGGTCTAGGAGCTCCTACCTGCATGTGTGGTGAGGGGGCACCAGCGAGAAGGAGAAACAGCGGACAGCTGCGGGTCAAAGATTGCCCAGTGCGCACATGACCTGCTGTGTGTGGAGCCCCATTAATGTTTACCCAGGAGCTGGGGCCCCCAAGGGGAGACCCTGCCTGGCCTTATTCAGACCCTTGTCAGCCTAGGGCTAGGAGTTCTGAGCCCCTGGCCCAACTGTTTTGGGGTGAGACTTCTTCTAGGGATGGGCAACATCTGGCCAGGAGCATAATAGAGCTAGACACTGCAGCCATCAGTAGGCATCTGATACATTTAATGGACACTCTACACCACCCAGGCAGGAAGCTCTCATTCTGCCTGGGGCTGCCTAGGGACCCCAGGAGAACATTGCCCTTCTCTTTCTGTCCTCCTCTGAACTCTGTGAACCTTATCATGGTCCTCTGTGCACCTGACAGACAAGAGAGGAGCCCTTTGCACCAAGTGGGTGTGGAAGATGGATTTCCTTAGGTGGCCTGGGAAGGTACCCAGGCTCTCAGGTCAGCAGATTGGAATCTGAGTTTAAGGGTAGGTCTAGATCCTGAAGGGTTTCCTGTGGAGGCCATCAGGGGGCCAGGACAGTCTCTGTCTGCAGAGATGAAGGAAGGAGGACAGAGGTCCTCCCCCGACACAGTGCTCATCACCTGAACCCCATCTGACTCTCTTTTCCCAGATGAGTGCTGTTCTGTGCCCATGTGTGTGTGAAATGTCCTGTCTTGTGGGGCAGTCCCCTTCCAGCCCCTGGGATGCGGACTGGGCCCTCCCCATAACTATTTCCCTAGAGGTCCCGTAAGTTCCAGTGCCCTGCTCTGCTCACTGCCCAGCTCTGTCCCTGGGTGCCTGGGGGACTTTGCCCAGGGAAGGAGTCTTCTGAACGTCTATTCAGCAAATTCTCCTTCCTCCCCATCCCACGACTATTCCCCAGGAGGCCCCTTCCAGGGGCTCCTGAATACAGCTTCTTCCTAGAGGGGTGGAGGGTTACAGCTTCGGCCTGGGGGTTGTCAGTTTGGAAGGTCTGTGTTATGGTCACCAGAGGTAGAAGGAGGCTGGGAATCTTGAGATAAGATAATGAGTTGTGGGATCTCAGGCAAGACCTCTTGTCAGAGCTGGCTGTCTATGGCACCCGTCTTTGATGCCCATCAAGACATATCCCTGGCTTGTGGTAGGAGCTCAGTGACCACTGTAAATAGATGAAATATGTAAAACTCCGGGAATAGAGGAGGTAACCTGCCCTCCCTCCTGGCTCATACCCCTGACTGTTTAGGGAAGAAGACCTGCTCTGGGGCCAGCCATTCATGTACAGCCATTGTCTGGCCCTGTCCAGGCCCCTGAATCATTCCCACAGACTCTCAGGAGTCATTCTCTGTGCTAAGTCCTGGGTTTACAGGTGACATAGACAGCAGAATGTTGGCTAGCCAACACAGTCAGGCTAGTCTGAAGTATGGGAATTCAGATTAGGATAATAGGAGGTCACCAGCCTACTGTGGCATCATGGCCATTGACTCTGACCTTAGGCTATATGGCCTGAGATGTCCCTGGTCAGGCTGGCACCACTATGTGGGTCACGCAGGACTAAAAGAAGGATGTCCTGCTCACAGGCTCTTCTGTTTGCACTGTGTATGATCAGTGGCTCCAAGGCAGACAGGCTGCTAACACAGTTTCCTTTGCAGAGGTGGAGATAGCCAGAATTTAGGCATCAGGGTTCCCAGGGGGATACCAACATAATCTTCCCCAGCTCCAGCAGCAGCATCCAGGCCGAGGAAAGTGGGGTTGGGGACCCAAAGTGGGGTAGAGTCCTGCTGGCTGCTGAGTGATTGTAGTGCTGACTTTGAGGGGAACAGAGGACCTGGGTTCTATTCTTGATGGTTCCCGTTCAGCTTTGACTGCTAAAAAGGCAGCTAGGTCCAGGTCCAACATGGTCACTCCTCCTCGGGGCATAGGTGTACTTTGACGGCACTGTGGGCAGGGAATCCAGTGTTGTTCATGGGCTGGAGTGTCCAGCCGCCGCATGCATGCCTGGCAGAAGGTGTGCCCACAGTAGAGGCGCCGAGGCAAGTGTGTTGACAGGTCATAGGCAGAATAGCAGATGATGCAGTCATTCCGTGGGGCTGTCAGGGCTGCCCCTTCCTCCAAGGCTTGGGGGCCTTCAGGCTGCAGCATCCTAGGGAAAGTATGAGGGGAACCAACAGGGCAACAGCCCAAGGTACAGGCTACCTTTGCCCACTTATGTGATGTTTGCTTCATGCTCTTTCCCAGAACACAGAAGACGGGGCTATGGGATTGATGGTGATTTGGGGCTAACACCAAGGCTGGGCATATCTTTTGTTTCTGTGGCCACTGGCTGAAACGGCACTCTATCTATCCTACTGTGGAGACCCTTCCATGGTTCCTCCTGCTTGCCCCACCCCCTAGCCTTCCTGAGCCCCTGGCTTCTCTTACCTGCATTCATTCACTCCACCAGAAAGATATTCCCAGCTAGAGGATTGCAGGAGAAGGGGGTGGGGACCCAGGACACTTCATGGCTTCCTCCTTGGGCTCGCATTACTGGCCACACAGGCAAGACAGCAGGAGGCAGGTGGTGGCTGCATCAGTGAGAGTGGGCTCCCCTTTCAGCCACAAAGAGCCTGCAACTGGATCTGCTGCACCACCCACTGGGCAGGAGATAAGGTGAGCCAGCCCCTTGCTGCCCAGCCCACTGCCCCCACCCCCACTTCCTAGAGACCTGGCTTTGTCTTTTCCTCTCCAGATATCCCCAGTGTTTCTGTCTTCCTCATTCTTGAACCCTTCTCCCAGGCTCAAGTCCTCACCGATCCCTTCTTTATAATGTTTTCCTGCTTTGGCCTGAGTGATGCCCACTCTTCAGTCTCAGCTCATACCACCTCCCAGGGTACCTGCCCCCACCCCCACCCCTTCCAGCTCCATGGTAGGGAGCATATTCTTGTTAATTTGTGACACTTCTCAGGATTACCTTCCTTCCTGCCTAGACTGGGTCTATCCTGTGATGTCATAGGCGGCACTCAGATACAAAGTATGCCATCTCTCTCATACAGCCATCATTCAAGAAGCCCACCTCCCCCCCTCATCCTAAGCACCTCCCATTTGACTGCCTATCTGATCCTCAGCCTTTGCAATAGTTCAGGGAGATAGTCCAGGGAAGTGGGACCAGGGATCAGTTTTCCCTGTGATGAGGACAGGACAGCACAGAATGAGGGAGACCTGGTTGTGTTGGGATAGGCTGGCAGCACCGTAGGACTGCACGCAGGGGTGCTAGGAGAAAGCCAAAGGGCAGAGGGAGTCTCCTTACTCCTTTTTACCCACCTGCTTGGCAGTCTGCCTTTCAGACTGGTCCAACAAGTTCCTGTACTGGCCCTCACTGACACAGGGGACACGGAGCCTGGACAGGATAGTCAGGGCAATGACCTACCTGCCCATACCTGGAGCTCTCTACACACTACATATCTAGCCTACACTCTTATATGAGCTGTCTCTGCATCAGGGGAGGGCCAGATTCAGGAGGACTTGTTTGTCTTGTGAAGCCAGCTCTTCCTCCCTCTTCACGTGGTGCTGTGGCCCTGCCCCGCCCCGGAAACACCAGTCTGCCCCAAGCTGACCTCCGTGCACATTCCCCACCATGGCATCTCATACATGGCCCCCAGCAGGCCTCTTCTACAGCTTGGACAGACAAGAAGAAAACACTCCCCTCAGCCCTTCCCTGCCTCCTTGTCAAGGCTTGGTACATATTGCTTGAACAGGTTAAACAGGAGAGCTCTGGATTGTAGGAATTATCTTTTGTGGGAAACTACAAACATGCCCTGGCCGAGGCTGGGAGGTGACTCACATTGGGCAGGGCTGGGTTCTGGGCCCTGGATCCTGGATCCCACTCCCTGAAACCTGTTAACACCAGCCCCACCTACCAACAGCCCTCCAATCTGATCCTCCCTCAGAGAATTTTCTGGTGCCCCCCTCAGTGGCAAGTATGGCACCCTCCTACCGTGTGAATCAGGTTAACCTGTCTACTAGCCCACCTTTAGCTCTGGGGAGAACAGGGATCCGGCCCAGGGCAGTGGACATATTACCACTTACAAGCCCCTGAGTGGACTAAGACCTGCAAAGCCTCTAAATTATGGATGTCATAAGGCAGTAGTTTTCCAGTCTCTGGAAGGTACCAGAGTGTCTAGGAGCCTACTAGGGACATTGTATCTGTGTATGTTGAGGGCAAAAGTAGTTTCAAGAATAGGACTGTCTCCCAAACAGACCTCTAATTTAAAAAAAGAAAAAAAAAAAAGTCACTGGCACAATGCTCACCCTGCTTTATTGCCAAAGTCTTCTACAAAGTGAGGGGTGTCCCTATTTCTGCCAACGTGGCTAGTGGCTGGGACCATATTCCAGAGGGCACCAGCTGAGCCTTCCTGGTGGCCAGGCTTCCCTGTCCAGGGCAAGAAGTGGTTGATGCCCATAACAATGGCCACTCCTGATGTCCAGCATCACTTTGGCATTGAGCAGAGGTTGGACAGTCAGGCTAGGAGATAACACAACAACAGCTGTGACAACGGCAGAATCGTGGACAG
This sequence comes from Sigmodon hispidus, assembly GCA_004025045.1. Lineage (NCBI taxonomy): Eukaryota > Metazoa > Chordata > Mammalia > Rodentia > Cricetidae > Sigmodon > Sigmodon hispidus. The sequence continues at coordinate 41,113 of PVIH01000931.1, forward strand.
TGGCAGCAGGAGCAACAAGGAAAGCAGCAGCAGTGGTGGGCAATGTCATCACCACGTCCCACAGGCGGCAGGCCAGCATAAGTCAGTCCTGATGGACGCTGCCCGCTGCTATAGGGATTGCAGGGTGACTGCCAGCTCTGTTGGCTCTGCTCAGAAGCAGTACCTTTAATACCCTTGACACCCTTGGGCCCTGAGGCTTCAGCAGTTTGCAGGAGGCCCTCTGGCTCTGGGGCACAGGTTCCTGAAGGCAGAGGCTGAGTCTCAGAGGAAGAAGATGAACCGGGAACCTCCTCCAACTGCTGCCCCAGGTCAGATCGCAGGTGAGCCCGAGGGATGCTGATATGAGCATACGGATTCTTCACAACCATCTCATGGGGGTCCATGGCCCAGGCTGCAGGGGTGAGCAGAGACACATATATGGACTCAGGGAAGAGAAAAGCTGCTTGAGAACATATAGCCCAAGAAGACACCCATTTAGGAGCAGTCTGCCTTGTGAAGAGCCCTATCACTGAGGCATCTGTGTGCAGATACAGAAACATCAGAATGTATGCAAGGCCTATGAGTCTTGGAGGTAGACCCAAGTACCCAGTTGCCACCCTCCACCAAGTATCCAAAAAATGCTCCTGGATGCAGCTGGGGATGGGGATAAAAGGCTAGAGATGCTGGTGGCTAGTCCAAGAGAGAGGAGGGGCCGGACAGGAGGTGCCTCTAACAGGTCAGTCACCGGGGCAAGGACTCACCTGCAGCAAGCAGCAGCGGCGTCTTCTAGTCCTCTAGCTCCAAGTCCCAATGCCTGTGGGTAGAGCTACCAGCAGGTGCCTTTTCCCTCCTAGAGACGGGTGGGGCCTGGGGGCGGAGCTCAAAGATGGGGTTCCCAAGATCCCAGGAAGCCTTAGCAACTGGAGCATAGCACCCAGTCACCCCTCATTCCCAGATGGGTGGAGGCCAAGGTTTGGGCTTTAAGGGGGCATTTGCCAATCTGGGGTGACTCAATCACAATTCATCAGAGCATGCCCTACCTCCTTGGGTCATGGCCCCAGAAAGGAAGTGGAGGCAGGCCTTCAGGTTCTGGGGCCTTCAGATGGGCTGGGGCTACCTGGCCATTGCTCACATCTCTACAATCATTGTCCAGAGTTCCTCCTTGCCACCTACCACTTATACCCTGCAGATACTGCCATGCTTGAGACTTAGAGAACTGTCCATTTTTCTAATTAAAAAAAGTTTGACACAACTTCGTAGATACATGTTACTTATCTTACCATTGGTGACATGGACTTCAGACAAAATTAACATGTTCATCTTATTTCTGAAACAGCAGTTTCCCTGTGGGTGAGTTGGAGTGAAAGCTCCCCAAACTTTTCCGTCCCCTGCACCCATTCTTGGCCCTGGCACCCTTCTGCTTTTGCAGTTTTACCTCGTCACCCATGGGGGACACGAAGAATGACGGCAGGGCTGGGGGCGAAACAATAGTTGGCAGTTTATGGGCCAACCTGTGGGCTCCTTTGGGTCTACACTACAGTAGGACCGCTCCGACCCTATTTGGGAAAACATCAGGATGGAGGGACCAAGCAGGACAGGGGCTGCAAACCAGGGTGACTGAGTAGCCTGCATAGAGCCAGCCAGACAGGTCGAGCAACTTAGCAAGAAGAAGGAAATAGGTCTGGGGGAAACAGGCTTAAGGTGTGGAAGCCAGAGCTCTCTATGTAGGAAAGCCGTACTTAACCTTGCCCACTGCCCCTGTAGACTCCGCCCCTAGCCGCGAGCATGCGTAAACCCAGCCGAGGTGCCCAGTGGAAACTTAATTCCCCAGAAGCCTTCGCGCTCCAGGGTTTCCCAAAAGACCCGGTTTTGAATCCTAGGTTTGCTTCACTCAGCTCAGAACAGCGCTGAGCGGGTGGGGAACGCTTATTCTACCACGGGGCGTGGCTTCATTTCACGGGGCGGGACCCTGGGCAGAGGGTGGGGCCGTAGGTAGCCTTGCGCGTGGGTGGAGTGGGTGGGTAAGTGAGTAGAGCCCTCCAGGAAGAGTGGGCTCGTTCCTTCCTGTGGTCACAGCTAGCTGAGTTATTCTAGGTTGATGCCAGGATCCCACCAGACAGCTCCCCTCCACACCCCCGCACCTGACCCGCACCTGGTCTTGCTGAAGGAGCCCTGATGGTGCACCCATGGTTCCACAGTGCTGTAAAGTCTGGCCCAGCTTTGGCTCGCCAGCAACACTGCTCCCTTCGTCTGGATTGTACAGAGAGGGGCTGTGGCCTGAAGAAAAGCTGGATTGTCCAGGGTCAGGCACAGGACTCAGTGTTGTTCACAGGTATGGCACCATGCTGCATGGTGGCCATGAGATGGTAGAGATGGCACTGAACATGTAGACACCCTGGTCACCAGCGTGCCCTTGGTCCTTTCCTCACCGAGGGCTCCCCCGAGGCAAAGGTGTAATGGAGGTAGAAGAGGACCAGGTAGGAGGAGGAATGGGACCTCTGCTGGGTGGGGTCGGTTTAGTACATTACTGGGAGACACAGAAGCGCGTGCTGACCTGATGCCATACAAGAAAGGGCTGCTCCACCCTAGGCAGGTGAGTGTGCTCAGTGGGCCCTCCACCCAACACGTGGACTGCCAGCCTGTCAAGTATTTCCAACTCTCCACCTCTGATCAGTGCACCGGCTGAGGCTCCCCGTGACTGCCCCTGCCCCTGTCTGTCCACTCCTCTCGTGTCCGTCCGCTTAACCCCTTCTCTCTTTTGCTGTCTCTCGCCCTCTTTGAGTTGATGAGCCCTAGGTGCAGTGTGGATACATCAGTGAGCTGGAAAACTCCAGCCGTTCACACAGGGGGTGTGTCGGGGTTTGGAGTGAAAGGACCCTGCCCCTTCAGAGCTCGAAAGGTAGATGAGCCACTGGTGGACCGCTGGGACCCCTGCGCGGGCACTGTGAGGCTCAAAATGTCACGGAGGAAGAAGTGAAGTCTTCTCTTAGCAAATTCAGCGGAGGGTTTGGTCCCTCGGAGTGTCAGTCCAGAGGGATGGGAATGTTGGCGACTCGGGGATCCCGACCCGCCTGTAGCTAGCTGGGAGATCGACCCTGGGAGCAGACGCCAGGCCAGGAGTGGATCGAGGGGCGGCTAGGAGCCTGGCCCCGCCCCGTGGACCCCGCGCGGGTCCCCAGACGGGGGGTGGCGCTGCGGGCGCGGGCGGGCGCCGCGCGCACTGCGGTCCCCGCGCCTCCGCCGCAGAACGCGCCACGCTCCGCACGCACCTGCCGCTGCCGTCGTCGCCGCTGTCGCCGCCGCCGCCGCCGCCGCCGCCGCGCCGCGCCGAGCCTTGCGTCCAGAACCAGCACTCGCGCCCCTGGGTGCCGCCATCGCCTGAGATCGCCGCTGGAGCCGCGGGAGCTATCGGAGCGGCTGGAGCGGGAGAGCCTAGGTGCGAGCGCCGCATCCGGGCCTGCCTTTGAGACAACCTCTGCTGCTGCGGCGGCGCAGCCAGGGAACGCCAGGCTGGGGCAGGTGAGCGCGGAGGGGGGGGAGGGGGAGGGGCGGGGATCGGACGCATCATTCCTTCCTACTCTCATAGGGTCAGTCCTCCGGACAGTGAATCTGGCCTCGGAGGGCATCCTGGGGAGGGGGTTGGGTTCAGAATTCCGTGAAGGCTTGCATCCCACGGATGAGGTCAGGGTCAGAGGTCGGGCACTCTGTCCTTTGTGCAGGGTGAGGGTGAGGGCAAAGGGAGGTGGGCCCCGTACTGCCCTCACTCTGTCTCTCACCCGCAGCTCGGGCCTGGTGCAGGCCTCTCCATTGCTGTTGCCGCGGAGCCTGCAGCCCAGGTCCTCCGGCAGCCAGGGATCAGGCTAGCTGCCTTCCCTGGGCGCCCTGTCCTGGAGCCATGGGGCCCACCTAGCCCCTGCCTGCCCAGATGTCCCGGCCCAGGGACTGCTGACCTCTGCTGCAGGAGGAGGCCCCTCCACGCCCCCTTGCCAGCCTCAGCAGACAGAGATCCTGGGTGAGCCCCTGGGTGAGCCCCACAGCCCAAGACAGCCTCCCATACCCCCTTGCCCCCGCCTGCTTCCCCCTCCCCCTCCTCTTCCTCCTCCTCTTCGGACTGAACCAGATAAGCCATTGTGGCCACCGGGTGGGGGCCTGCCCCCCAACCTGTCCCCCGCTGCCCCTTGCAGTCCACGGAGTAACCGGGGTCCTCACCAGGCCTGGCAGGACCAGGATGCAGGCCCTTCTCTTCCTCCACGGCCCCACCCAACACCCCCACCTGTGCCAACGTCTGGTCTGACTGTAGAGGGCCGGATGCCAGCTGACCCTGGGCCCGAGGTGGGCAGTGGATGGCCGGGCCTCCTCATGTCCTGCCTGAAAGGCCCCCATGTCATCCTCAAAATGGAGGCCATGAAGATTGTCCACCCTGAAAAGTTCCCTGAGCTCCCGGCGGCCACCCCCTGCTTCCCACCTGCACCCAGGTCTACTCCCACTCTGGCACCCAAGCGTGCTTGGCCCTCAGACACAGAGATCATTGTCAACCAGGCATGTGGGGGAGACATGCCTACCTTGGAAGGAGCGCCCCACACTCCACCCTTGCCAAGGCGACCCCGCAAGGGCAGTTCTGAATTGGGCTTCCCCCGGGTGGCACCAGTGGATGAGGTCATTGTAAATCAGTATGTGATTCGACCTGGCCCAACAGCCTCTGCACCTTCGTCATCTGGGCCAGTGATAGCAGGTGAGCCCCTGGAATGCCCCACCTGTGGGCACACATACAACGTCACTCAGCGGCGGCCCCGCGTGTTGTCTTGCCTGCACTCTGTGTGTGAGCAGTGCCTGCAGATTCTTTACGAGTCTTGCCCTAAGTACAAGTTTATCTCATGTCCCACCTGCCACCGTGAGACTGTGCTCTTCACTGACTACGGCCTGGCTGCACTGGCTGTCAACACTTCCATCCTGAGCCGCTTGCCTCCCGAAGCCCTGACTGCCCCATCGGGTGGCCAGTGGGGGGGTGAATCTGAAGGCAGCTGCTACCAGACCTTCCGGCAGTACTGTGGGGCTGCATGCACCTGCCATGTGCGGAACCCACTATCAGCCTGTTCCATCATGTAGTGTCCAACTGCCCACTACTGCCTGCCGGCCCTTGCTCGATGCTTCTTCAGGGAACTGGCCCTGTTCTGTTGCCCGCTGACCCTTTCTTGCCCACTGTGGCTTCTGGCCCTACCCTGCGTGGCATTGTCGCTGCAGCCAACTTTGCCATTAAAACTCTTTGCCAAAGTTTGCACTTGTTCACTGATTGAAGCTTCCTCCTGTAGGCTGTGCCCCCGGTCTGGGCCTAGGGTAGGTTCCCAGGGGTGTAGCCCAGGCAGAGTCTAATTAGGAGCTGCCAGAGGGTGACCTAGCTCCCTTCATGGTTGGCCTCCTCTACTTGTTGAAGGCCAGGCTGGGCCAAGTGTACTGCTCAGGAGGCCTGGAACTAGCTGTGCACAACACTGCTAGTATGTGGACATGGGGCTGTAACCCAGCTAGGCAGACAGAACCTTCTTCTGTGCGATGATGCTCACTGCTAAACCCACTCTGCAGGTTAAGGCAGGAGGACTGTGAGGTCAGCATGGGTTACCTCCCCCAAAAAAGTACCTTTCCTCTGGCCAACGATGTGTAGAAATGGCATTTGGCTAACATGAGTAGAGGCTTACAGCTGGCTAGGCTCATGGCAGGGCAAGGACCCAGCAGTCTTCTGTATGGCACTGGTCTGCCTGTGACTTGACCAGGAACCATTGCAGGATGTGAGGAGAGCTGCCTGGATGGCAGAGATGGAGTAACAGTGATGACTGTGAGAACAATTGTATCAGTACCAACTGTTTATTGAGTCATTTTTATGCTGGGTATAGACCCAAACAGCCCACCTTACATTGTGTCACCAAGAAGCCATGAGGTGGACTTTGTCTTCATCTCCTAAGTGAGGGCTCCCAGTCCAGTGACATACATTGTATAGTCGACTAGAAACAGAGCTGTGTCTTGGGCATTTGCCGGCTTAGCCTTGGCCCTTGCTGTACGAAGCCAATTACTGATCCCCAGCTGCTCTGCTCTACCCTATCTGGTGAGTGTCTTTGGTTGGTGAAGAGTTTTTGAAGGCTGGGTTTCTGCAGTGCAGGCCTCTCTTGTTAGCTACTGTGGCCTTCAGGGACACACACCAACCTTCGTATGGCACAGGTGAAAGCATCCCAGCAGCCCTTGCCCTCTCCTTTAAGCACAATTACTGCTACATCTTTGTTCACATTTGTGCCCACCCTCACCAGTTGGACCTCGGGAGCCAATGCCTGTGTCCATGGCAAGCACCCAGGGCTCTGTTCACAGCCCTCCCTGCTGGTCCAGTCTCTTTCAGAGGCTGTCCTTGGCTTAAGTGTCCTTGGCAGTATCTGGGATGTAGGTGTATGTACACTCTGGCTGGCTCAGGCTCTTGGGCAGGCCTGGTCTAGGGATCGGTGATAACAAGTCTTTGCTGATTACCAGAATCTGACCATGGGCTTGAAGGCTTGGTCAGCCCTTGGGTTCTTCTTAGCGGCCGGAACCATCTAGGAGCATGAAGAGCACCCCCAGTAACATGAGTGGCATGAAGATGAGCACCAGCCCCAGCAATTCTAACGCCAGCAGGCTCAGCAGTGCTAGGCGGCGGGCACAGGGGCCGCGTTCCCGCAGTGTCCACAGCCAGGTACCTAGGCTGGGAGGGCAGGGCAGAAAGGGGAAGCAGCTCCGGCCTCCCACGGGTCCTGTCAGAAAACGCAGCTGGTAGCGGTGCTCTAAGGATCCCCAGGGCCCAGGGCCAGGGCGCACGGGGGTGGTAGATGCAGTGGGCACTGGGCGCTGGGGTCCGTCAGCTTGAAGCAGTTCCTCCTGCAGCTGACAGATCTCCCACTCTAGCATGGGTGTCTTCTGCCGACACAGTGGACAGCACACCCGGCCCAGGTCGGCTCTGGGGGTCATGCCTAACAGATGGTGCAGACAGCCCACACACAGGCTGTGACCACAGTTCAGCAGGGCCGGGCAGTGTTCATCAGGCCCGTAAGGCTCAGTGCAGATAGGGCATTCCTCCTCTTCCTCACCCTCTTCCAGTTCCTCCATAGTTGACAGGCCCCTGGCACCAGCTGGATCCCTGGCCCCAAGTTCACGCTTACTGTCTGGAGTCCTGGCACCCTGGGGGACCACGAGATTATCCTCTTCATCTTCTGGTAGCTGGCACAGTGGGTGCAGAAGCCCAGGACTCAAAGAAGCACAAGGTGAACTGGTGGGTGCAGAGCTGGTGTCATTAGGCCCTAGGGCCGAACCACCAGAACAGGAATCAGGATGGGGAGATTGTGACTCCAGGGTGACAGCAGGGATTGTTGGGGGATGTGAAGGTTAGGGTGGCCCTCAGGAGCCAGGGCAGGGCTTGGTCAACAGTCACTGGGCACTGACCTCCAGATACACCTTTGGGCTTGCTGACCCCACTGGAATACACTTCACTTGAGTCCCACAGCGCTGTCAGCTCCTGGTACCCCAGGCCTAAGGGTGGTGTTGGCCAGGCCCGGTCTCTGTTTCAGCAGTTGCCGGACAAAACAGAGGTTCCTCAGCTCCCAGCTGCCCTTGGACTTGTCTGACTCCTCCAACAGGGTTTCTCTTTCCAGGGGTAGAGGCCCTGCCCAAGGGCGGGCCAACTCCTACCACACCCCCTCCACCTGTTCATTCTTCCAGCTCTCAGAAGGAAAGAATAGTGTGTTCCAGCACTTGGCTGCCACTTTCCAATAGTTTGGCCATCAGAGAAGGACATGTGCCTGGATAAGCTGTTAAGGCTTAAGACCAGACAGAGCCAAGATCTGCTCTCTAAGTACAAAGGGGACACCAACAGGAACTTAGACCCCAGACATCCAAGTGCAGTGTGGCTCGAGCATAGGCCCCTGACATCCAAGTGCAGTGTGGCTTGAGCATAGGCCCCAGACATCCAAGTGCAGTGTGGCTCGAGCATAGGCCCCTGACATCCAAGTGCAGTGTGGCTCGAGCATAGACCCCTGACATCCAAGTGCAGTGTGGCTCGAGCATAGGCCCCTGACATCCAAGTGCAGTGTGGCTCGAGCATAGGCCCCTGACATCCAAGTGCAGTGTGGCTCGAGCATAGGCCCCTGACAAGGACACACATGCGCACGTCTACGAGGTGTGTCCTTGTCAGGTGCAGATGTAGATAACCCACGTCCCACCCGTCACCCTAAAATCTAGGGGAAACAAAAAAGCAGAAGTGAGTAGCTACCCAGGCCGTTTACTGAAGATGTTTAAGGATCTGAAGACAGACTGATTTGCTCATTTTCAATGCTCTGCAGACTTAGCTGGCGGGGTGTGTGGTCTCTCACCTGAGCCCAAGCCCCACAGGCGGCGCTATGGCATGAATGGCAACAGCACCAGGGCAGAGGGGCAGCACAGCCCTCACGGCACTGCAGCCTCCTGGAGACCTTGGCAGGCCCTGGCAGTATGGACCATACTGCAGTTTTGGCACACTGAAGGGGACTGAGAGCAAACCAGGAGTGTGTGCTGCACTGTTGTTGGGACTAAATGTGGGTGCAGCACTGGCTTCCACTGAGTCTGGCTGAGTGCCCTCCTGGTCAGCTGGAACCCAGGAGCCACATCATGGGTCTAACAAGTGTCCTGGGATCACCAGGGGATAAGAGGTGACGATGGGCCGCTAGACTCCAGTAGGCTCTCCAGCGCGGCTGTTAGTGTGGATGGGAGCTAGGCTCCTCAGGCCCAGGTCTCAGTCTGGAAGCGCTGTGTCTGCTGGAGCCTGGCAAGGTAGGCAGCTGCGTCTGGGTTGGAGAGTCGTCCTTCTTCTTGAAAAATAGACGTCAGGGCTTCCGCAACGTCCGTAGGCATATACTTAGCATTGCTGGGGGACAGGCCTCAGAAAGCTCAGTGATCCCGTGCCCCAAGCCCCCGCTCCCCACCCCTGAAGGCTGCTCCACCCCTCTGCACTCTCAAGTGGCCTTACCCTGCTAGGTAGAAGAAGGCACCATGGCGATCCAGCAGTTCCCAGACAAGCGGCCCCAGTTCACGGAGCCGGTGCTGCACATACACCTTCTTCTCCTAGAGGGGTCAGAGGCTGAGTCTCAGCCAGGCAAACTCCTGCCCCATCCGACTTGCACATACTCACCTGCTCCCGGGAGAAGGCTGTAACCAGAGTCAAGCAACCCTTCTTCTCCAGTTCCTGCCACTCAGTCCGCCAGTAGAAGTCCTGATCCCGCAGGCGGCAGCCAAAGAACAGGAAGTTTCCTGGGATACACAGTGTGCCCCCGTCTGGATGCAGGGATTCAGCCAGACCAGTCTTAGTGGTCACACTGCCCTGGGGGGACTCTTGTACTCACCAGTTTGGCCATGGGCCACTCGTTCTTGAATGACGGCTCGGAATGGGGCCACACCAGTTCCAGGCCCCACCATGATGATGGGAGTGTTTGGTGTCTCTGGGAACACTAGGCTCCCAGGCCGCACCCACAGAGGCACCTGGACAGGTCCTGTTGCGGGAGGGAGAAGGCAGGAAGGAGGTCAAAAGACAAGGTTTAAGTGCCCACTGGTGGGGTGGGGGCTTGAGGCTACAGTCCCCCCCCAATATGGATAACCTTGCTCAGGATTCAGAGATGCTAGCCAGGAGGAGCAGAGGCCTCGGCGGGGCTCCTTGAGGCGAGTCTGGTACTGTACCACAGCCACAAGGATCTGTAGCCTCGTGGGATGAGCCTAGGGGCACAGTGAGTTGGAGCACACTCCTGCCTGCTAGCGACCCCCTGGAGACAGTCCCTGTTCAGAAGGCAGGCCCTGTTTGCAAACACCCTGCCCAGTCCCAGCTTCCCCACACCAGTCTTCAGTCCTCCTTAGGGTCCCTCACCAGCAACGAGGAAGCAATGGAGAAGGCCCGTGGGCGGATCCGAGGGATAAGGTCCAAAAGGTAGTCTGGAGGGATAGCAGCTGCTGTGTGTGGAAAGTCACACAGTACCTGGATGGAGGGAGTCTTAGCATGACCACGGTGTGCTATGACTCAAGGGCCCATACTCACCTCCTGCCCACTAGCCCACCTCCAAGATGGTCCTGCGGGGCCGATTACAGTACTCCCAGAGCTCTTCCTGACCCTTGGCAGAGCTGAATTCCAGCAGCTTCTCTCGCTCCAGCCCATGTGGGGAAAGACAGGCCAAGAGCTCAAAGAAGGAACGGCGGGGCACACTGGCTATGTCCAGGTACTGTGACACAAGGTGCCACACAGTGCAGGGCTGGGGCAGCCCTGGTGGGTAAGGGACACCTGCAGGAATGGCAGGGAGACTTGGTGGGCAAGGACATCGGGTGGTACCCTGGACCTTAGGAGGTGGCACATCTCCCATGCTCACCTGGTTCCCGTGCCTTAAGCATGAAAAACTGATTGGGGTCCAAGTGCAGCAGCTGGCAGAAGTGCTGGGTGTGGGTCTCGGAATTGGAGGGCATTATTGCTACAACATCGCCAGCGGCGTAACTACATGGGGGAGTGGCGTGGGAAGGAAGGACAAGGAGCTGAGGAGAGGGAGACTGCACTGTGGGCAGGGGGGAGAAGGGACTAAGGGGGGAGATGCAAGAGGCGAGTATTCAGGTAGGGCTGGAGGTGTGTGCGGACATTTCCCAGCCACTGAGCCCCCTGGTCTCTGGCTTTGCTGACCCTTCTGACACCCTGCTTACTGCCTCCCTTTCCCTGGCTTCTTCACCAGCTTCCTGGGAACACATGGGCGCCCTGCCTGACTGCTTGAGGGCTTTGGTCCCTCACCTGATACTTGAGTCAGTGATGTCAAACTCAATCAGCCGAACATCCTGGAAATGCTGGGGGCCAGTGACCCTCTGGTTGGCCACCATAGGTGCTAGGAAGGGCTGTAACTCCGATGGGGGTCTCTGAGGGGCTGAGCTGGCTACGTTTAGCTCCTCAGCCCCTATGCTGGGGACCTCCTGAAGAAACTGGAAGATGAACTTGGAGGGCAAGCTGTGGAGGAAGTGGAAAAAATATCAGATGTGCAGGGCCACTCCACCATACCTTGAGGGGATAAACCAGCTCAAAGTCCCTTGGTATTCATACACACAAGGTTCAGACTCACGGGACTCCAAAAGGAATCTCAGGTAAGTCGAGGGGCACTGGGTACAGACCCATTATCTTCTTCCAAAGGTCTCCCAGCCAGGGGTCAATGGCAGCATCAGGCCTAGTCAAAGAGCACAGGCATTGACCTCTGCTGGCCAGAACCAAGATGGGGGTTCCAGAGAGGGACTAGACCCCCACTGCAACCACCACTTACCCCAGCTCATGCTGGTCATCACCTAGACATGGGGGCAGGAGGGCACTGCCTCCTAGCTGCAGCAGCCTACGATGTAGCTTCTTGGCCACAAAGTTAAACCTGTAGAGACAGCAAGGCTGGCTGGGTAACCACAGTGAGAAGAGGTCGTTTAGCTGACCTCTTGGTCAGTAAATAGTCCAGGGCTTCCCTCAAGGCTTTCTTCCTCAGCAGTACACAATGGCAACATCCTAAGAGGGGCGGGGCTTTAGCTTGCAGGGGATAAGAGGTTGGAGCAACAGGACCACAAATACTAGGTTCCTGGATCTCAGCATGCTACATGGAGGACAGTGTCTTTATTTATCAACGCATATTTCTGAAGTGACCTAGGTCCTGAGCTCCTTTTGGCTAGGGCTCCAGTTACCATTTGAAATTGGGGGAGCAGGCAAATAACCAAGTTTTCCTGTAAGAGAGTTTCCTGTCCTTGGTCTGTAAAGGACACACTGGTCCCTGTACCAGCTTGTCCTTTTGGGGCCACATTTATAGCTGGCCTCCCTCCCACATGCTCTGTGCATCTACACGCTACCAGTGAGCAAAGCCTCCAGCAGAGCAAGGCTATGCTGCCACTCACCTTCCTATTTTCTATTTTTTTTGGTTTGGTGAGATAGGGTCGCACATTTTAGCCTAGGCTGGCCTAGAGATTGTGGCAATCCCCTGTTAGCCTCCTGAGGGCTGGAAATACAGGTAGGTGAGCCATCATGCCCAGCTTCCATTTCTCTTATTTTTAATCTAAAGTAATGAAGAACTCTGCCATGCCCACAACTTTTATGGTGCTGGATTGGTCCTCAATGCTTTATGATACTGGGCCCTAAGAAAATACAAGTGCTCAAAGTGCTGTTTTCTTAGGTATGAGATATCTAGTTGCACCTTTGGGCAGAAATCCCTCATTCTCACTCCATGAAATACATGATGCAAATAGCACTGCTTGTTAGGGGACAGTGCTGTCCAAATTCCTGAAAGAGAAAACCCGAGCTGTCTCTCTGCCTAACAAGCCACTTGAAGGTAAGCTAGCTGTACATCTCAGCCCTTTCCAGGCTGTCAATACTTGACAGTAGGTTTTGAACCTATGAGGAACAGGGACAGATCAGGTTCACCATGTGTTGTCATGTAATACTGGCTGACCTGAGCCTTATCATGCCCTCAATTCTGTGATGGTACTCTGCCACCCTGTTCCTCTCCCAACTGTGGTATCCTCTGTGCCAAGTCCTTCAAGGATTAGGGTGCCTACCAGGGACTATCTGTGGATAAGGTTTATCAGCCAATACAGTGCAGGGACACATGGTCTACAGGAGGGCTCAGTTGCCTGTTTCATTTGCTTGATCTTGAGAACTATCCCCCATCTGGCCATCACATCCACCCTCTACTCACTTGGCATATGAGGAGTCTCCAAGGCCTAGGACAGCAAAGTCCATCTGACAGAGGGAGGTAGACAGCAGGCTCTTTCGGAATATGAACCTCCAGAAGTTCTGTAGCCACAGGAAACTATGTTAGGGCTTGAGCTCAGGCCAGTTTTGTCTGTCTCTCTGAGGCCCCAGCAGGGAGATAGTGTGGAAGGAAGACCATTAGAGCCCATAAGTGTATACTGGCCAGTCTAGACACCTCTCCTTCGCATGGTGTCAGTTAGACCTGGAACCTGTACACAAAGAAAACTTATCCTAACTGTGTGAGTATTTCTCATAAATGATCACCTGTAGTGCAATGAATGTCCCATGCTGTGATAATCTAGTTACTAGGGCAACTTGATGAAGTATACTCAATAAACTATTCTTCCTATCCTGGCCTAAGGGGTGAATTCACTTACCACCCACCAATCACTTCTCTATTTCTATAGAGGTAGAGCAGCCAGTCCACTTCAAAAGAGATGGGCTAGACAGAAGTTCTGACTGAAGTCTTCTGGGTGAAAAAGGGACATGCAGCATGTCCTGACTCTCTGATTCATACTCTCAGACTCTGGGTGTACACTGACCTTTCCAGTGGGTGACGACTGATGAGAAGCCAGTGCCACCTACTCATTGCCCTCTGTCCTGTTGGCCATCAGGTCATGCTGTCTGTCTCCAGTATAAACCCACATTCTGCGAGTGCCCCTCTGTAAGCACGTGGTCACTGCCTCAGGCTGCATCTTGTCCTTCCATATGCACCTTTCATTACTTGCCTTTCACTAGCCTTCACACCACCAGATTCATTTCATCCATTTCCTCTCTGTGTGTATGTTTGCATGTGACCTGCTTGTACTTGAAAGCTGATGAAAAGCTCTAGGACATGCCTGTCCCACAGTGGGTTTTACTAACAGGATGTGCGAAAATCCTGCCCATATGTGGGGAATGCTAGATACCTTATCTGTCCATAAACCACAACACCTCAAACCTGAGGGAAATCTCTATTCCCTCAACTCACCTCCTTGGCACTTTCCTAGATAATTTTGATTAAATTCTTTATTTTTAAGGTATGGTTTTGCTTGCAGCCAGTTTGAGGCTGACCTCAAAATCAATAGTACTTCAGCTTTAACCTCTGGAATGCTGAGATTACAGTTGAATGCCACTGTATTTGCTGATATTTTTTGAACTTCTGAGACACCTGTCATGTAGGTGAGGGCAGTCTTGAACTCCTGACCCTTCTACTTCAGCCTCTCTAGTGCTTGAGATTAGCCTCTGTTCCACATATACTACTCTCCTGAACAATCAGTCACCACTGACCCTGGGGACACCTCCAGACTGGTTTTTATTCTTCATTTCACCTTTGATGGCTGCTACACCTCTCAAGACTCCTACCTTTTTATTGACCTTTGGGAAAGGGGAACTCCTCTAGTTTGACCATGACTGTGCAAGAATGGCAGTGCTGGAGGGGATGTAGGCTCTGTTTTCTCACCATTTTATTTTGGCTGCTTCAACAGTGACTCTCTTAGTACTACAGAGCTAACTGCAGTTCTTCTCGGTATCGACTGGCACCTGTCCAACCAGATCCACTCACTCCACAGGTGGAACCACAGTGTATTCTGTTTCCTGTGCTGTGATTCTGTCCTTCCTCATCTTCTAGATCCCTCTGATGACTATCTTTTTGGCCTCTCAGGAATGTGCTGTTTTAGTCTGTCTTGTGCCACCACCCAGCTCAATCGATGTGAGCATCTTTTGCCTGTGATGGTGGACTTCCCAGCCTTATTCTTGCCACCTTCAGACAGGTGGTGGTCTTGCTACAATGCACAGGGTGACTGTGTCACTTCCATAGTTTTTGAATGAATCTTCCTTTCTTTTTCCTGCCAGCAGATTCTGTGGCTGGAGATCCTCAACTCTCTGTCCTTTGCTCAGGCTGCTTCTCACCTCCATCTGCCCTTGCTTTTTATTAATTTATTTTAGGAACAAGGTCTCACTATGTAACCCTTGCTGGCATGGAAGTCACTACATAGACTAGGTTGGCCTGGAACTCACAGAGTTTCATCTGCCTCTGCCTCCCAAGTGTTAGAATTAAAGGTGTGCTCCTTTCTTCCAAGAAGTTGTGTCAGATTCCATGACCCCCCTCACTCCCAGAACATTGGGCATCTGGTATTGTCCTGGTAATTTTTTAACCATTTTTTTTTTTTTTTTAACCATTGAGCCCCATGAAGGAGAAATGTGACTGCTGTGTCCCAGATGATGCAAGAAATATGAGTGCTTGCAAAAAAAAAAAAAAAAAAAAGAATGAATGTTTTCTGAATGTTACAACTTCAACACATAACTCATACCAGATCCCTATGTAGGTCTGGGAAAACAAAACAAAAAAAATAGCTAAAAGTAGAGATCAAGGCTGTTGAGTGGCTATTAAGAACTATTTCTCTCCCCAGATCCATTCAAAGAACACCTCTCAAAAGTATCTCTCATATACAACATGCACTGAAAGGCAGCTATTTTCTGTGTACCTTGGGATTCTCATAGCAATGAAAACGGGGTGAGGGTACACATGAGGCCAGCCTTACCTTCATGTTGTCAGGAGGGTCTCCTTGGCCTGTGGTCGCACAAACAAATATCACCAGGGGCTCCCTAATGAGATTCGCCTCAAGGACAAGACACGGGTATGTGTAAGGTCTCTGACAGCTCTGATCAGTCCCCTCCCAGCACTGGCCCCTCCCTCAATCGCCTAGGGTGACAAAGTGTTTGGAGAATTATTCCCAGTGGCTACCAGGTCTTCTCTTTCTCAGGCCTCAACCTCGTGCCAAGCCTCCCTTTCCCTTAAATCCGCCTGGAGCCAAAAAAGGCCGCACTCAAAACGTCCTCCATTAGAGGTCCGGTGGAGGGTCTCCGCCGTATCACCCGAGCCTCACCACCGCATAAGAGTCCAGCGCCTGCACGCGGCAACCTAGCCGCCGGCGCCGGGCCTCGCGGCCCAGCCTCTCCGCCTCATCCTGGGCTGTGCCAGTCTGGCTGCCGAAAAGCACAAGTAGCTGCGGAACCGGCATGACCGCACACACCAGCCAGAACCGTAAGCCCCACCAACTTCCTCTTTCCGCTGTCAACAGGAAGTGACGCGTTTATGCTGCGCCAGCGCGAAGAGGGTAGGGAGTGTGTGGGCGGGGATAGCGTTTGGACCGCTGGTTTATGCTAGCATCCCGTTCCGGGTCCAGGTTCGTGGGCCGGTGAGCGGCGGAGCGCTGGGGCCGAGGTCCAGCCCGGGCTGGGCCGCTTGCTGCCTCGCGTGCAGCGGCGGCAGCAGGCGGTATCCAGGCCCTCGGACGAAGGGGGCCCGGCCCGGTGCGGGGCGCCGTCGGCCGGACTCCGGCCGGTATTAAACAGGCGCGATGTTATTCTCGCTGCGGGAGCTGGTGCAGTGGCTGGGCTTTGCCACCTTTGAGATCTTTGTGCACCTGCTGGCTCTCTTGGTGTTCTCCGTGCTTTTGGCATTACGAGTGGACGGATTGGCCCCGGGCCTCTCCTGGTGGAACGTATTTGTGCCCTTTTTCGCCGCCGACGGGCTCAGCACCTACTTCACTACCATCGTGTCCGTGCGCCTCTTCCAAGACGGGGAGAAACGACTGGCTGTACTGCGCCTCTTCTGGGTCCTCACTGTCCTTAGCCTCAAGTTTGTCTTTGAGATGCTGCTGTGCCAGAAGCTAGTGGAGCAAACTCGAGAGCTGTGGTTTGGCCTGATCACGTCTCCGGTCTTCATTCTCCTGCAGCTGCTCATGATCCGGGCTTGTCGAGTCAACTAGTCTCGTGCAGGGGCTGGAAAAGAAGTACTGCGCAGCCGGAGTGTTTGATCTCCCAGTCCAGATCCTTCTTGTCGGCACACTGGAGGAGCTTCGGTCAGAAATCAGTGTCTGCTTGTGCCCAGTTTACTGTCCAGTTTTCCCTGTATCTAAGATTGTTTGCTCAGCAAAACTTAAAAGTGAAGCCTCGATTATTAAAATTTCCTGTTATTTATGCTCTGAGTGTTGCCAGACAATACTGAACTTTTCTGACACTTGGAAACTGCATATAAGTAAAATTTTCAGATAAACTCTGGATATTTCCAATGGTGTTGTATCCCTTTATAAGCTTGTTCACTCAGCTTACTCCCTCCATCGGTCCAAGCCAGACATCTTTATACAGTTGATTGATAATGTAACAGAGCTTGCATCAACTTTTCTATGTCTAGGGGAAGAATAGCCATTTCTTCATTCCATCCCTCTTAGAGACAGCAGACTGTTGAAAGAAAACATGAATAGGACCCTGTGTGATTATCTGCAATCAGAGGGGGAAAAAAACAAAAAAAAAAAACCAAACAAACGAGGTCCTAAGACATTGCTTGATTTCCTGGCCCAACAGATTGCAGTTTAGTGGAGTTTCCCCCCACCTTGTGGCAGGCATCATTAGTACACCTGCGACAGACAGACCTCCCTAAGGGACCAAGGACAGGAGTAGGTGCTGACATGCTTGTGGAAATGGATACTTACACATAAGAGCTTGTGACAGGTTGAGTTTATTGACCTAAGGTCTTTGATTTTATGTCAGTCACATGTCAAATGAGGCCATTTGCTGAGATGGAAGAAAATGTTTCTTGAAATTAACAACCTAGATATCTCAAAGTAAGGTGAATGCTAAGATGTTCTTTGCCATGTGGACAGCTGGTCACAGGGTTGAGGTGGTTGGTGCACCAGAACGTATGGCTAAAGTACAATGGGTGGGAGACTATTTTTGGAAAATCTTTTTTTGTTTTAGAAGATGGATAACTTGCACCTCTACCCATCCAAGCTGAAAACAACACACTGAACTTCTTGTCAGTGTATATAGCCATTGCTGAGCTCTGATGACCCCCTATAGAGTGGACAAAAGGTGGCCTGAGGCCTGTTTTTTTTTTTAATATTTATTTTTATTTTATGTGAATTGGTGTTCTGCCTGCATGTATAACTGTGTAAGGGTGTCAGATCTTGGAATTACAGACAGTTGTTAGCTGCCATGTGGATGCTGGGAATCGAAATCAGGTCCTCTAGAAGAACAGTCAGTGTTCTTAACTGCTGAGCCATCTCTCCAGCCCTTGTTTTTGTTTTTTAATGACCAGATCTGAGAATCATTTTTACTTGCCTCAAATTTGTTGTGGTTTGATTTTTCGAGACAGGGTTTCTTTGTGTAGCCCTGGCTGCCCTGGAACTCCTCTGTAGACCAGGCTGGCCTCTAACAGAGATCCTCCTGCCTCTGCCTCCTGAGTGCTGGGGTTAAAGGTATGTGCGACCACCACCCAGCTAGATCATTTCTTTTTTAAAAAAAAAAATTATTAAAAAAAGAGATTTGTGTGTGGATGTGTAATGCACCATGTGTGCAATGTCTGTGGGTGCCAGAAGAGGGTGTTGGATCTCCAGGAGTGAGTTATTGCCATACAGGTGCAAGGAGCCAAATTTAGTTCTTTTATGGGGCATCACATGTTCTTAACAACAAGCTATCACACCAGCCCCTGAGTCATTCTTTACTGTGGATGAAGAGACTGTCCTGAAGATGTAAGATGTTTAGTAGTGTGCCTGGTTTTTGCTTACTGTATGTCAGTAGGAGCCTTCTTTTTAGATTTTGTTTTGTGTGTTCCCATTTTATTTTTTGCTTTTCAATTCGGAATTGGGAAATCTGAGTGTAGAAGCCTTGACTGTTAGAAGCTTCCTTTGGAGGGATGGTCTGAGGGGCTGTAGCATGGTAGTAGAGTGCTCAGTATTCAAAGGCTCTAGGTTCAGTCTCTGCTACTACCAGGGGCAAAATAAAAAAGGATTAAGGGATTTGGGAAAGACTTCCAGATAGCTGAAATTCAGTTTATAATCTCCAGTTTAATGGAGTGGATAAGTCTAAGTTACAGTTAAGGTGGTGCCAGCTATAAACTGCCATGCAACCCAGAAACGAGTAAAAACACACACACACACACACACACACACACACACACACACACACACACACACACACGGCTGAATCTACTGTTTTTGCAGAGACCCACATTCTATGAAGCAGAGTCCTTGGAAGGCATGTGGCACCGGAGGCAGCAGTGCCAGGCATCAGCTGGCTGTGATTATAGGGCAGTTTAAGGAAAAACAGACTCCTAGACTGCAGTACCCAATTTTCTAATGTTCCAAGCATTGTTCTACTGTGTACCCTGGGAAGAGGTGTAGATTGGGCAGTGTGCAGTTCTGCCCAAAGAAACTTTTCCTAAAGTTCTCTCGGCTGTGAGGTTGTTCCCCGAGTCACTGCCCCTACCCATTTTTGGAGGTAGGGAGGGAACTCAACAGGAGTAAGTGGGACCTACCCTGGCCCTAGTTCTTGTGCTCTTCTGCATGACAGAACTGCCTAAGTATGTGAAGCTGCTTGTATGTGTAACCTGTTTGTGTGTGAAGTGAGGTTGCTTCCTTGGTGCCTCCTACACCCATGGGATACCTGGCAGGACCACAGATGGCAAGCTGTACACCAGAGGTTCATATACATAGGTCTAATCAACAGGTCTGGGATCCACAAAACCGAGGGTCTTGAAAAAACATTTCCTTATGTCTGGGTGGGTCTCAGAAGCAGCATTTCTAGGTCCTGAAGGGACCTTGGTCTGACTGTCCATGGCAGTTCAAAGATTTCAGCTTGGAGCAGGGGCTGGGCCCAAAGGTGGAAGGATCATTCCCTTGTGTACGGTCCACGGGAGCTCTTTCTCAAGAAAACAGAGTGGTAGTTCGAGTGTCTTAAGTCTGAACTGTACCAAGGTCATCTAGGTCGCAAGGGTCCGCTGGGCGGATATGCCAAGGCTAGCCCTGCCTAATTGTGGTCCATAGGCGGCGGGTCCAGAGCGCAAAGGCGGAAGTGAGGGGCAACCATTGAATGGTGCTGGGGAGCGTGTTCACTGATCTTCACCAATGGGGACTGGCCAATGCTGCCGGTCGTAGTCCAATAAGAATGCTGTAGGGGAGGGTGTAAGTGAGTGTTCTCCAATCAATTGGGCCGCATACTTCTACCATTGGCGGGCAGTTCTGCCCTTGCCCAGAGCGCTCTCGCCCAATTGGCGGCTACCAAGGGGGGCGTGGCACGGCGCGGTACTGAGGCAGATAGTTTAGAGTCTGTCCGGCGATCAGCAACCTGTGCGGTCCGGTCGGCGGCTGCGTCGGCAGCATGGCCGGCCTAGGGCGGCCGGGCCCCGGGCCGCGCTCCGCGATTCCCGCCTGGAAGCGGGAGATCCTTGAGCGGAGGCGAGCTAAACTGGCCGCCCTGAGCGGTGGCCCGGGACCCGGATCATCGCCGGAGGGACAGAACGAGAAACTGGTTCTGGCCGAGAGTCTGGGTCCTCTAAGCGAGAACCCGTTCATGCGCCTAGAGTCGGAGCGGCGGCGAGGAGCACAGCCAGCGCAGCAGCTGCTGGAGCTGTACCGTCGCGTGCCCGGCGTGCGTACCATCCGAGCCGACAACATCCTCATCATCGAGTCAGCACCTGGCTTCCCGCCCGCCGTGCCGCCCGCTGCGGGTATCCGCGCTGCCGAGGTAGTGGTGTACGAGGCGCCTCAGCCGGGCCGTGTCAGCCGCCTGCTGGAGAAGTTTGATTCTCCAGCGGCGCCCCGCCGCCGCGGAAGCCCGGAGCGCTCCCGCCCTGGGCTCCCGCAACTTCCCGTGGCGTCTGCATCTGCTTCCACGCGCGCTCCCACCAATCGGTCGTTGGCTCCTGCCCCATCGGTGCTTCTTAGCCAGCCCGCACTCCCTATTTCGCCTGTCCCCGTTGCCCCGCGCGCAGGTCAGCGCTCCGCCTGTTGCGAGCCCTCGCACCCTAATGGCACCTCAGGCCCTGGGGCCCGGCGCAACGACTTCCTACAGAAGACCGGCAGCAACTCTTTCACTGTCCACCCCCGGGGCCTGCCCCGTAGCACGGTCAATCGCCCGCTTTCTAATGGACCCGTGACCCAGCAGTCCCCGGCGAACCCTGCCAATGGGTTGTCGGGCTCTCCGGCGTCGGGCAAGTGGAAGCCAAAGGTGGAGTCACAGGAACCCTCCGTCCACCCGCCCCCAAGCCCTGGGACCCCAAGTGCCACTCCTGTTGGGCTCCCTGCCTTCCCGGAGCCCAGCTCAGCCAGTGCCACTCCCAACCAGCGCCGGTGGGTCTCCTCTGCCACCAGCGCCAATGACTCCTTCGAAATAAGGCCAGCTCCCAAGCCAGACGTGGAAGCTATTCCAGTTGGGGACCTTCAGGCTAGGGCCCTGGCCAACCTCCGTGTTAACTCCCGCAACTCATTCATGCTGATCCCCAAGCGTAAGGCCCCTGGGAACCATCTTTCTGAGGGGAGACAGTCAGAGAAGCCAAATGGGGAGGTAGGCTGGACGTCTCCGAGCCAGGGGCTCAGAGCCCAGCTGCTGTCTACAGTGGATGGTGCACCTGCCCTAGAGAAGAGGCCTTTGGCTGATGAGATGCAGTGGGTAGCTAGGGAGGGGGGCTGCCCCAGACCAGCCACTGCTGTCACAGACCGATCTGTTAGGTGGCAGAGGTCATCCTCACCACCTCCATTTCTACCAGCCACTGTTGAAGCTGAGCCGGCTGAGGGCTTGGGGGTTCCTGGCTTGGCCAAGAATGGCCAGGAGCCTGGGAGGCCAGGACTTCCAGTTACCTTCATTGATGAAGTGGACTCAGAAGAGGAGGCCTCTCAAGAAGCCAAACTGCCCTCCTCAGCAGTTGGTGTGTCTCCCAAGTACCACCTACCCCCTGCCAGGCCCGGGCACACCTCAGAACTCCCAAACCGAGGCAGCAACACTTTCATAGTGGTGCCCAAGAGGAAGCCAGAAACCCTTCAGGAGCCACACTTTAGTCAGGCCTATGGGCAGTCCCAGCAACAGGAGGCTGAGGAACAGGATGCCGATAGCCTCTCAGGACCCCATGCTGTTCTGGAGAACACCCTTAAGAAACGCTACCCCACTGTGCATGAGATTGAAGTGATTGGTGGTTACCTGGCCCTGCAGAAATCCTGCCTCATCAAGGCTGGCTCCTCAAGAAAAAAGGTAAGTGGTAAAGAGAGGCAGGGCTGCTGGCACGGTTGTTTCTGTATGACAGAAGAATTGGGCTTTGTGCTTGTGCCAGGTCCAGGACCCCTGAGGAACTGAGATGGCTCAAGGCTGGGCTTGGTCAGCCTACTGTTAACCCTAGAGATTTAGGAGGGAGAGCTGGCTAGGCAGTGCAGAGCTCCTGCATCCTGTTGGAACGGTTAATTCCAACTAATTGCAGGTGTACCTTCAGGAGAGAGCCTGGCCTGTTGCTCTGACTTGGTCTTTGATTTGAAGGTAGCCTGGCATATTCCTATGAAGCTTGCTTGGCTTGGACAGATATCCTGAGCCTGGATGTAAATGAGGAGGTAGGCCAGTCATTCTGTGCAGATCCTTCTCACC
Source organism: Sigmodon hispidus (assembly GCA_004025045.1). NCBI lineage: Eukaryota > Metazoa > Chordata > Mammalia > Rodentia > Cricetidae > Sigmodon > Sigmodon hispidus. The sequence goes on from PVIH01000931.1 coordinate 63,254, forward strand.
CTGAGGTCAGCCTGGACACACAGCCTATAAGCCAACTGGAGGTTCTCAGCAGCCTGGAAGGTACAGGAGCCAGAGCTTGGCAGGCCTCTGCCTTCTGCAAGCATAGATTGAGCACCACGGCTTCATGCCAGACTTGGTCAAGAGGGCTTTGGGCAGAGAGACTCGAGAACAGTCCCCTAGAGGCTCATAGCTGGCCAGAGTGAGCCATATTTCCTGTCTACCTCTGGCCAGTGGCTTGGAACTCTCTGGGCACAAGGAAAGAGTTCCTCAGATTCTTCCTGATTGTTCCAGGGTCTGTATTTGTCCCCTGGGGCAAATTCCAAGACCAACCACACATGACTGTCAGTCAGCTGGTACAGGGAGGTGCGCCTTTCCCCTTTGCCAAGATGGCACCTACAGTTTCTCCTCCAGAACAACTAGAAGCTAGGCTCCCCACCTCCTGCCTCAGTTTCCTTGGGGACGCTTTGTAATGGGCCACCACCTCCTCATGCTTCATTTCCCCTCACTTTTGGCTTCCTGTCTTCATTGGCCCTGACATCATCTCTCTTGCCAGTTCATCTGCTTGGTCGGGAATCCACAGTGATCTTTCTTGGGGGATGCTGGTGAGGGGACTCAGGGCTGTAACAGTTTTTGCCTCCTGAGTCTGTGTCTCTTCCTCTCTCGCCCGTGTTCTTTACCATGATGAGTTCTTGGGGCATATTGACCCAGGCTCCTTCCCTCTCTTTTCTGTTACTTCCTTCCATGCTTACTGATCTGGACCTTGGCATCTCTGCGAGGTCCATCATCCCTATTTTGTCCAGGAAGTGATGAAAACCCCTTATGCAGATGAGGAAGCTGAAGCCTGGGCGGTTCAGAAGGCCATGGAGCTCATGGGACAGGAGCTAGGTTCAGGTTCCGGTTTCCAGAGCCCTGCTTCTATCCTGGGATACTACTCCACCTTGAACTTGGCTTCATCTTGAGACTGACTGAAAGGCTGCTGCTACTATGAGCCTCTGACTATCCTGCCCTGTCTAGAGACTCATGGCTGGGTTAAAGAAGAGCAGGGCTACAGGGTGTGGTTCATATAGATCTCCAAAACAAAGCAGGGCAAGGCCCACATAGCAGTGGGGGCTGGGGGTAGGACCCTAGCCAGGAGCCTGGCTGTCTGGGCCAGTCTGAAGTAGTTGGGGGTCCAGATGGTTGATCTTATTATGGCCAAGTGGCCTGGGTAGGGCCTTCTGTAGCAGCACAACCTGCTGGTCGTGCTGTCCTGCCTGTGCATGCACCAGCTGCCCTGCCCAGCAAGACACAGAATGCCTGTGGGAGGGGGGCAGGGCACAAAGCTGCCCAACCTTGAGAGCAGTGTGCAGGGTGAGGCCTTCATGTACTTTGTCCTTTCCGTGACATTTCTCCTACCTGCAGCCCTTGAGAATCCCAGGGTGTTTGTTTTGAGGCTCAAATCATCGGCCTGGCTTAGACTCCTTCCTCCTGGTGGGTGTAGGTGAGCCCAGAGGACCTTGGACCAACTGCATACTTTGGTTCCCCTTCCCTCATGACTGGGTGGCCCCCAGGCAATGCCAGTGGTTTTCTAGGGTACAGGTGAGGGATTGCTCTTCACTGGGCCTTCCAGGCAGCAGGGCATGGTGTGGGGTCGCCTGCCTTGGGTTGACAGCTTGGCAGAGGGTATCATGACTTCACAGGGATTCAGCCCTGCTCTGGATAGTGAGGGCTGCCTCTAATGAAAGGCAGCTTGGCAGAAACATTTCCATTTAGGTTATCTACTGGGAGAATCTGTGTCTCCTCGTCTCTTCCCTGATGTAGGATGTTGCAGCCTCCCAGCCCCCACTTTTTTTTATCAAAAGAGGTTTTTCACTCCCTCTCCCTGATTGGGAGCACCAGCGGCTCCCACCTGTCTGGCTGCTTCTTCCTCTTTCCCACCTCCTGTCCCTGTGCCACACCCAAGCAAGTTAGTGTCCCCAGGGCTCGGGCCTCCCGCCTTCCCCCAGGTGCAATCTTCACCCCAGCTTCTGTGGCCTGCTTGTGGCCCCCAGCCTGGCCCCCATTTGAAGGTGTGCCCATCCTTTTGGCTCTTCCCAGCAACACCATCTTCCTTCAGTCTCCAGCTGCCTCCCCTAGTGGAAGCTGGCCTGAGTGTCTTCTCATCCACTTTCCTTTTTGTTCAGTTTCTCCCCCCCAAGTCTTCTCACGGGTGACCCCTAGATGGTCCCCAAAGAGGGACTGGACCCTTGTTTATGAAATCTCACTGCTACAGGGTCTGCTCTCAGCAGGAAGCAGCAGTAGATATCTCAGTAGGTAGCTCTGGATCCATTGTCCTGTCACTCTTGGGAACTTTGGCTGGGGGCCAGTGGGGGATGGGAGCCAGACAGAGTGCAAGGGAGTGGGGGCAGGGTCTGGCTACACCTCACCTTCAGCCGGGCCAGTTAAGCAGTTTCCCTGCTTTGAGTCCCAGGGTAGACACCATTCAGTAACCCAAGCTGGGTGTGTATGGGTAGGGCAGCTTGAAGGAGAACAAAAGGACCCTGTAAAAGCTGGGAGCTTTTGCCACCGAACCCTGTGAAAGCCCAGAGCTTCCATCATCTGCCTGCTGTGTTAGGCGTGCTGGGTAAAGTCCCCCAGATACTGGTGACCAGGTGTACACAGTGACAATCCCTGTCTGGACCTCCCCCATCTCCCCTGGCAGCTCCACCCCTCCACCTCCTGCAGGGGTCATAAGCGTGAGTCACCATGTAACCCACTGACCTATGCTGGGAGGGAGGAGGCGGCCCGTGAACACTGGTCTGGCAGAGGACACAGGGAGATAGGAAGTGATGGGGTGCTGGTGGGGCAGCTGAGACAGGCAGGCTTGTGAGCCACTTCCCCTCCCCGAGCCTGGCCAGGCTGTGCCAGGCACCATACCCACATGTATCTATCCCCTCAGCCTCCCTGCTGGGAACTGGTCATGCAAACTAATGAAGGCGTGCTAATCCAGCTGGGCCTGGCAGCTGGGCCTGTATTCTCAATAGTAGGGGGATGGGCCTCAAGGGCTCCATGAGGGGCCACTTTGGTTTAGAAGGCTTCACACCTGTTAGGCCCTCCACAGTCTTGGGCTCCTAGCAGGGTATGTATGTCTCAGAAGGCTAGTCAGGAAGGCCAGATGACAACGCCCCGAAGCCTCTACTTTGCCTTCCATTCCATCTAGTCTTTAAAGACTAGATAGGACGTGTGAGAACAGACCTCGCTAAGCTGGCTGAGAAGCTAGGGACTGCGATTCTTGGAGCCTTTCCCCTGGTCCTGGGCGGGAAAATCTCCCAATGGGCTGAGAGGGTTCAGGGTGTTACTAGCCATGTGGGCAAGTGTGGCCATTGGTCGAGAAGGACAGGAGGCAGGTGCTGGCTCATAGTCCAGGCTTTCTTCTTTTGTGGGCCCTTGTGCATTCTGTGGTCTGTGCCAGGGTCACTCTGCTGCCTCAGGACAGGCTCAACCCTCCTGCCAGGCTACTCTTCCATCCTGCTGGGCCTCTGGCTCCTTCCAGGGGAAGAGGGGGAACCTGAGCTGGCTGTTGGTGTCCTGTGCCTGGGAGTTTAATATTTCGAGCCCGGCAAGATTGCCCCATCTGCTGCAGATGAGTGCTCATGTTCATTACCGACCCACTAGGCTGAGCTCAGCTAAGGGCTAGAGAACCTCAGCAGTCATAAATTGAGGTACTCATGGGATGGGAGGGGCACTCCCAGCCCAGACTGTAGACAGGAGGATCATGGATGCCCACAGCTTTCTGTTCTTCAGAACCAGACCACTGGGGGAGAAGGGCAAATTTGCTTGAATATGAAATTCTGGAGCCCCTGAGGTACACCGTAGGGTAGAAGTTGAGGGTCACTGATGGTGTTTCTCGTACCCTAAACTCTGTAGAAGTGGGACTCCCGACTAGCCTGAAAAATGGGTGATAGTGCCTAGCACCAACTCTCTGGGTATTAGCCTTTTAAGCAGGCCCCTGACAGTATGATGACTTTTTAGGTACACAGATACCCAGGACTTGGGATCAGCTTTAGCGGCTACTGCAGGCAGAGGGTAGGACAGGTGGGGCCGAGAACTCTTGCTGGAAGGATCTGTCTTCTCTCCCTGCTAGCATCTCTGCTTAACAGGGTGGTAGGGTCCCTGCTGACATGGCTCTTACTCCTAGATGAAGATCTCCTTCAATGACAAGAGCCTGCACACAACATTTGAGTACCCTTCTGAGAGTTCCCTGGCACAGGAAGAAGTGGAGGACGAGGAAGAGGACGGAGAGGAAGATGGTGAAGAGGAGGAGGTGGGGCTTGACTCAGAGAAGCCCTTTACCCTCTTCCTGCCCCGGGCCACATTTGTAAGCAGTGTGGGACCTGAGACCCCCCGACTTCCAGATGGCAGCTCAGGTAATCACCGCCTGTTGGGAAGGGCAGCCTGGGAGTAGAACCCGGGCCACATTTTCCACACCCATGCTCTGGTCCACAGGCCTGTCCAGCTACACTCCCAAGCATTCCATGGCTTTCAGCAAGTGGCAGGAACAGACACTGGTGCAGGCTCCCAGTGAGGTGGAACTCCCACAGAAGGAGGTCATGGTAAGCCAGTGGAGCTCGGGGTAACACCCAGACCCCCGAGGGCTGGCCTGCTTGGGAAGGGGTTGATGCCTGGAAAGGCTTAGTGGCTATATTCTGTTCTTTCTCTCAGCTCACACCTGCCAGTCAGAATGATCTCTCCGACTTCCGAAGTGAGCCAGCCCTCTATTTCTGATCCCTGGAGCTGCCAGGATGACTAAGACATAGCCCCAGGTGCAGTGGTTGTGGAAGCAAGTCAATGCCCAGGAGCCCTGACTTTATTCTGTCGCCCTTCCATCTGGCTCTCCCAGCCTCCCTCCCTCCCTGTTGCCTCCTGTCCTTAGGGCCAGGTCTGAATCTCACTTCCACTTGGGGGCTTCATGGAAGAACAGGTGGGAACTGCCTATGGGACAGGCTGACACCTGCCCATATAACATCCCATCTGTGATGAGGTGGGGGCCTGAACACAGCTCTACCTTCTAGGGAGTGGCCATTGTCAAAAGTGAGGAGGCTGTCCTAGCTGTTTGCTCAACCCCAAGCTTCTGCCCTCAGCCCATGATTCTACTACAGTGGACCTCAGCTACCCTTCATAACAGATGATGGCAGGTCATCCCCCCCCCATATTGGACTCAATAAACAGAACTGTAACAAGGCTGCTTTGCCTTCTTTATATAGTCCTCAGTACGAGGTCGAGGCCTAACTTGGGTACCTGTGCAAAGAAGCAGAAGGTGGCCTCAGTCTGTGCTCTCATACCTTGAGGTCTGCTGCCCCAGGCTCTTACTCTCTTCTCCCTCAAAGCTAGCACAGTGTGAAGTGAACCTAATCGCTAGGGTCCGGAACTCCATGTCCCAGGGGCCTGGATACCAGACAGGACCCCACGGGGCTAAGAGCCTAGTAATGTAGTTACTTGTATGCAGCATGGGAATGGGGCTAAGTGGAACTTGGGAGATCATGTTTGATTTGGATACTTCCTCACTACGAGACTAACAAGGCTGCAGTAACAGAGAACTCCCAGGAGTCTAGGGAGATGCAGAGCTGACTGCTTGAAAGCTGTGTTCTCCAAGGCCTAGGCAGCCAGTGAAGAGGTAGAGCTCTCTACAGACATAGGCAAACTGTCACAGGCACTGAATGAAAGCCTTCTCTTCCTGTCACCTAAGAGTAGATACTGGCTCAGTCAGAGTATTATGTCTGTTTCCCAGAGAGAATAAGTTCAGCTTTATGAATACTTTTTTATTTAGAAAAGGGCCTTACACTACACCCCAAGCTGGCCTACAGTTTACTATACAGCCTAGAATGGCCTGGAACTTAAGGCCACACTTCTTCCTCAGTGCTGGGATTATAGGTATAAACTACCAAACCTGTTTTCTGGATCTTCTTAGTCAACAAATACTTCCAGACTTGCCCCTGAGAAGCTGTGGCAAAGGGATGGGCCACAGGGCACAAGGAAGTAAGAGTAAGCAATACCTGTGTTTGAGAGATGGCCCTGGCCAGCAGCAGCAATGTATTAGACCAAACAGAACTCTGAGAAATGGACAACATGAAGACGCCCAGTCCATGCCGAGACCGACAACCAGAACAGCTGGAATATAGTGTTGCTAACCTGTCTCTGAGCCAGGTTCTATCCTGACCACCTCGGTATAGCAGAGCCCCTCCAGGAAAGTGGTTTGTGTCCGACTCAGGGAAAAGACCAGCACCTTTACAAGGAGAGTTAAGGTCTAGGGCTGGCTTCAATTCCGTGTTTTGAAGATAGGACAGTCAGGGAAAACTGAATTCTTTTCCTTCTTCTCTACCGACATGATTCAGGGTAGCTGGAAGATGATGCCACAGATCTTTGCAAAACAATCTTTATTGAAACATCAGAGGCCATGGGGAGGGCCCTAAGGTTTCAGTTCTGGAGCCAAGATTCTTTTCTCAACATGCATGGCCTGGGCCCCTAGTGGCTGCGGAGACAAAGTGAGGGGTTCCCACGGTACTTGGATTGAGACCAAGACCTCCCTGGCAGCCCAAGGGGATACAGGAGCTTCAGAGAGAGGCCCCTCATGGAGCTAACCAGGAGCTCAGGGTACCCATGACACGTGTGAATACGGAGCTGGAAACTCCTTTCCCATTGGACTGTCCTAGGGCTTTTCTTGTGACCCAAGGCAAGTGGAGGTCGGAAGTTGCCCCTCTGGGCACCTGAGATAGTGAGAAGACATCTGAGGCCACGAAGAACAAAGATGCTTTAGAACAGCCACGTTGGGGACTGAGCAGCCATTGGTCACTGCTGAAACAGGCACTTGTCAGCTGTCCTTGCCTCCACTACTCTTCTGGTCTGAGGCTGTGGCTTTAGTCAGGTTCCCAGCTTCCCTTTTGAGAACACTAAGCAGAGTCTGAGAGCTCTCCAGGATCTGAGGGAGGCCAGAGAAATAAAAGGATTGTCATTTCTCTGGCAGGAAGATCCTACCACCTTAGCCTCTCTCACTCTGGAGAATGGGAATCTCAATCTAGCCTGTGCTGAAACCAATCAGCCACAGGGGTATAAAATCACCCTCCCAAAGCCCGCCCGCCCCGCTGCAGAGCCGAGCCGGGCTAGTTCCTGCCCACACTATGTACTCTCTCCAATATATCGCTGCTCACCCTTGGATCCCATAGACAGCTCCGCCGCCCCCCTACACTTCTCGGAACCGCAAGGGGTCCTAGCCTCAGATCCCAGCTGAGAGCCCCACCTTGAGGTAGGCGGCTTCTGTCTCTGCGATGGTCCGGTCAAACTCGTTGCGGGAGGCGATCTTGCGCGCCAGGTTCTCGTTGACGCGGGCCAACTTCTCGGTCAGCTGCCTCACCTCATTCTGCAGCCGCTGCTTTTCGTCCTCCTCCTGCTGGATCTGCCGGCACAGCTCCTCTCGCTTCTGACACAGCTCTTCGATGCCTAGGGTGGGCGACAAGACAAGAGCTGTGGGCCGGGGCTCGTGGGCTTCCTACCCCTCCATGGAGCAGGCCGCAGAGCGAGCCTCGTGGGCATGTCCGCGTGGCCTCCCGGGTGGGCCGGCCGGCCGGACCCTCGGCCTCCCGTGCCAGGTGCTCACACTTGACCAGCTCGTTGTTGTAGTTCTGCAGCGCCGCTCCCTGTTGGGTCATGGTCGGCGCCGCGTCCTGAAAGTTCAACCGCCGCCAGTCCAACCGGGCCCGCGCCTGCGCACTGCCGCCACGGCGCGTGGACACGCAAACGTCACGGCGGCGCGCCAGTTTCCTGCCTGCGTCATCACCGTGCGCTACACTGGGCGGGTCTGTTTTGTGGACGCTGATGGAGGCCGAGGCTGTGGCGGTGACGGCGGCGGAGGCGGCGGCAACCATTGGCGACGCCGCCGATGACTGCAGCTCTAGGCCTGGACAGGAGCTCTTGGTTGCTTGGAATACCGTGAGCACTGGTCTGGTGCCGCCGGCTGCCCTGGGGCTGGTGAGGCCTGGGAAAGGTTGAAGGGCCTGTATGGAAGTCGTGGTTCTGCATGCTTTAGGGAGCCCACCCTTGCGTGGGTTTGCTTTCCTCCTTCCTCGGCTATCAGATTCGTTTGCTTTTCCGAAGCAGCTTTTGGTTGCTGGTTTTTTGTTTGTTTTGTTTTTTTGTTTTCATAGCCCGCTCCTCTGCTCCTTTTACACCTACCCCGCCCCTCTCTGCTCACGATTTTCCGTGCTCCAGGCATCTTCCCGGACCAGCGGTGCGGTCCCACCAAAGGAGGAAGAGCTCCGTGCAGCGGTGGAGGTTCTGAGGGGCCACGGTCTGCACTCTGTTCTGGAGGAGTGGTTCGTGGAGGTGCTGCAGAACGACCTGCAGGGCAACATTGCCCCGGAGTTCTGGAATGCTATCGCCCAACGCGAAAACTCGGTCGATGAACCCCAATGCCTTCTGCTCCTTCTGGATGCGTTCGGCCTGCTGGAAAGCCGCTTGGATCCCTACCTGCATAGCCTGGAACTCCTAGAGAAATGGACTCGTCTGGGCTTGCTGATGGGCACTGGAGCTCAGGGGCTTCGGGAGAAAGTTCACACCATGTTGCGGGGAGTCCTGTTTTTTTCCACCCCCAGGACATTCCAGGAGATGGTCCAGCGCCTCTATGGGCGTTTTCTGAGAGTCTATATGCAAAGCAAGAGAAAAGGAGAAGGAGGCACAGACCCCGAACTAGAGGGTGAGCTAGACAGTCGGTATGCTCGCCGCAGGTACTACCGACTCTTACAGAGCCCTCTGTGTGCAGGATGTGGCAGTGACAAACAGCAGTGCTGGTGCCGACAGGCGCTGGAGCAGTTCCACCAGCTCAGCCAGGTCCTGTGAGTACTGCCCCCTTGAACATGCCCCAGTTTCTCTGGATGTGCCATTTGTTCTTAATTCAGTAGACCTCCGTATAGAGCTAGTAAACTGACTGGTGAGGTCTTTTCCATCTGTACTTGTAGCCAAAGATTATTATTATTATTAAGTTTTTTTCTTAATTTAACTCGGTTTTATGTGCATTGGATAATGGATCCCCTAGAAGAGGAGTTACAGACAGTTGTGGGCTGCCATGTGGTTGCTGGAAATTGAACCCAGTTCCTCTGGAAGAGCAGCTGGCCCTCTTAACCTCTGAGCCATGGCTCCAGCCTACCCCCCCCCTTTTTTTCCCCCAGATAGGGTTTCTCTGTGTAGCCCTGGCTGTCCTGGAACTCACTCTGTAGACCAGGCTGGCCTCAAACTCTCAGATCTGCCTGCCTCTGCCTTCCAAGTGCTGAGATGAGAGGTGTGTGCCACCACTGCCCAGCGTAGCCAGGGATTATTGAGTAGTAAGTTTATACTGTCCTGAATGTAGGTGTAGGGTGTATACACTGTGTATCCTTAAGGGATGGGTTCTCCTAGGTAAGGGAGAGATGTGTGTTGTGAGTTCTCCATGAGCAGGTATCTCCTCTAGGCATAGGCTCAGTCTGCTAGAGCGGGTCAGTGCTGAGGCCGTAACAACCACACTGCATCAGGTGACCCGGGAAAGAATGGAGGATCGCTGCCGAGGAGAGTATGAGCGCTCTTTTCTGCGTGAGTTTCATAAGGTGAGAATCTTGTTCCTGGGCTGTGTCCTGTCAAGGGCAAAAGTTTATTTTCAACAGACCTCATACCAAGCCATAGGCAGGTTAACCAGGAATATGATGATTGAGGTTATCTTGGTGCTGTGTAGAGGCCAGTCCTGGACCCTGGTATAGTAAGATTAAATGTTACATTTTAAATAATTGTCCCGCCTGTGGGTTTAATAAAAAGCTGATTGGCCAGAGGCAGACAGGAAGTGTGGATGGGGCTGACACACTAAGAAAATTCTTCGAACATCTCAGAGCAGAACACAGATGCCATAGAGTTGCTGGAGCTCCCAGGAGACGCAGAGGAAGGAAGCTGAAATGCTGCTCTGAGAAAAGGTACCGAGCCACAGGGCTGAACAGGATAAGAATAATGGGATAGTTTAAGAGCAAGAACTAGCTAGCAACATGCCTGGTCCTAGGTCGATCAGTGTAAAAATAATACGAGTGTGTATGTGATTATTTGGGCCTAAGTGGCAGTGGGACTGAGAATGGGTCCAAACCTCTGGTCTAGCCCAGAAAGTCCAAGCCAGAAACCTAATACAACACCCTGGTGACAAGGACAAATCTGGTATGTACTAAATGGGTATGTGTAGGATCCTGTGGCTAGAAGCAGAATCTTAGGCCAGAGGTGGCCCCAAAGGGATTCCCCAGGCAAGTATGGCAAGACAGGACCACCAGATCTTCTTCCCACCGCCCTACAGTGTGTGCTCACTTAACAGTTCCTTTCTTGATTAACCTACAACCAACCAGTCTGCACCCTAGCATGGAGTTAGGGTGTCCCAGTGAAAGCCTATGGTTGCTGATACTATTGAGGTATGGTGTGTAATTCTGTGATGGGGTTTCCAGCGTTGTGGAAAAACTAGGTTCAGCCCCATGAAGCTGTCTACTCTGTTTCTGCTTCACTTTCAACCTCCCAGTTTTCAAATGTCTATCCCCTGTGGATACATATTAGCAGTGATAGGGAGTGATCAAAGTGGGTGTTCCCACAGTGATGGCCTAGAGTCTCCAGCCTGGAAGCTCTTGGACCAGTAGCATTGGTCCCCAGGCAGTGGAGTGTAGGCTTGATGCTTCTGGCCTCCAGACATAGGTGTGGCTCCTTGAGAATCCTGCCGAAGGTGTGTGATTATTGGGTCAGGTTGGAGCTTTTAAGTGTCATTGCAGCTTACATAGTAATGTTCTTCCACAGTGGATCGAGAGAGTGGTTGGTTGGCTTGGCAAAGTGTTCCTTCAGGAAAACCCCACCAGACCAACTTCTCCAGAAGCTGGGAACACACTGCGTCGTTGGCGCTGCCATGTACAGAGATTCTTCTACCGTATCTATGCCAGCCTGCGCATTGAGGAGCTTTTCAGCATCATCCGAGGTTGGTCTTGCCTCTTACCCTGCAGAACCTTTTTTTTGCCCAGTGATTTCCTATGGTTTACCTTCAGCTGTTGGCAGGGTGGTGGGAGAGTTGAATAGAGCTAGACCTCCTCTGGCATGGCTCAGAGTCTAGAGCAGCACTGAGCAAGTGCTTCTAGGTCTCCACTGATGTTTCTTTCATCTTGGTTCCTGCTTGGTACTGGCCCCTGTGTATCATTCTGTCATGTGTGGTGATTATTGATCAAGTGTCAACTTGTAGAAAGTGTATAGGATAGGGATGGAGAGATGGCTCATTAGTTAAGAGGATTTGTTGCTCGTACAGAGGACTCAGATTCAGTTACCAGCATCCATGGTGCAGCTCACAGCCATCTGTAACTCCAGTCCCAGGAGATCCAGAACCCTCTTCTGGCCTCCACTGCTACCAGGCATGCACAAGGAGCACATATATATATATGCATATGCAGGCAAACACTCCTTACAAGCAAATACTCATACAATTTAAATCTTTTTCTTTAATATTTATTTTTATTTTATATGAATTTGTGTTTTGCCTGCATGTATAACAGTGTAAGGGTGTCAGATCCTGGAATTACAGACAGTTGTTAGCTGCCATGTGGATGCTGGGAATTGAACTCAGGTCCTTAGGAAGGATAGTCCATGCTCTTAATCATGGAGCCATCTCTCCAGCCCCAAAATTTAAATCTTAAAAAAAAAAAAAAAAAAAAAAAAATGGGCTGGAGAGATGATTTGGGGGTTGGGAGCACCAGCTGTTCTCCCAGAGGACCTGGGTTCAGTTCTTAGCACCCACATGGCAGCTCACAACTATCTGTAACTCCTGTTCCAGAGATCTGACACATTCATACCAAACAATGCACATAAAGCTAAAAAAAAAAAACCTAAGATTTGAAGGCAGTCCTCATTTGTTTCTCTTTCCCCAAGAGCCTTAGATTGGTTTTGAGTTGTCTCACAGCTAGTGTAGCTTGGGGCAGTTGAGTTGTCCACCGTCGTACACCGCAGGAGGGTGACTGTGGTGTGTGAATTAAGGCAGCAATGGGAATCAGTTTTTGAGAGTCAGGGAAACAGTCATCTCTGGTCACAATGTCCTCTAGTGAAGGTTACATTGAAAACTATAACATTCTGTACCTGATGGTTGGCTCTTGTCTGGTTCCCTACCAGGTTGTGTATCTTCTATTATATATATATATATATATTCTCTTTAATACTATTATACCTTTTTACTTACCTGTCCCTATGACATGGCTCTTTCAGACTTCCCAGACTCTCGGCCAGCCATTGAGGACCTGAAATACTGCTTGGAGAGGACGGATCAGAGGCAGCAGCTGCTTGTGTCCCTCAAGGTGGCCCTAGAGACTCGACTCCTCCACCCAGGTACCATGTGTGAACATGAAATTCCTGAGCCTTATCCATCTTCAGAGGAAGTCAGGACCTCGTCTGACTTAGTCTAGAGGTTGTATGTGGTCTTTCCAGAATAGGCTGCCTGGTAAGGGGAAGGTTTATGTATTATCACTTTTTGGGTTTTTGTGACCAAATGCATGACAGAGTCAATTTAAGGGCAGAAAGGTTTATTCTCTTGGTCTCAGGTTACAGGCTGTCATAATGCGAGAGTTATGATGGCATAGTCACATGATAGACAAGAAACTCCAAGACTTCAAGAAGTAATATACTCCACAAGCCTAGCTTGGCAGTGGTGGCTCACACCTCTAATCCCAGTACTCAAGAGGCAGAGACAGGTGGTTTTCTGTGAGTTTGAGACCTACTTGGTCTACAGAGTGAATTCCAGGACAGCTAGGGCTACACAGAGAAACTTTGTTTCAAAAAATAAAAAAACATAAGCTTATAGGGAACATTATAGATTCAAACTATATCAGACTACTCCTTGGAAAATTCTAGAGACTGTGCTTATAAATCAGTTGTATGGGGATAGGGGCAAGAAGGTAATCTGCAGTCTCCTTGAATGAGGGTCACATGGTAACCTTGAGATCACCCAGCCAATGTGGCCAGCTGCATACTCAGGTTTTGGCATTTAGGAGGCTGCTGTCCAGACTATAGTATGATTTCTGACTTCTCCTCCCCACCATAGGTGTCAACACATGTGACATCATTACTCTCTACATTTCTGCCATCAAGGCGTTACGTGTGCTAGATCCTTCTATGGTCATCCTAGAGGTGGCTTGTGAACCTATCCGTCGCTACCTGAGGTAAGTGCCACTAACAGTTCTCTGCTGAACTCTGGTGTTTGCAGAAGCCAGACAGACAGTCAGATGTGGATTGGCTCAGGGTAGCCTCTTTGCTTTTGCTAGTCCTAAGTAGTTGTCATTTCTACCACAGTGTCACTGTGTGTGTGTGTGTGTGTGTGTGTGTGTGTGTAGGGGGGATAGTTGTCCTTTCTTTCTACCACAGTATCACTCTGGGGGGGCGAGGAAGAAGGAGGGAAGAGGGAGAAATGGAGAAAAAGGGAGGGTGGACTTGCTTCCCTGATCTCCATGTGGAGAGAAACTTACCCAGGGCCTAGTCTTGTTGATCAGATCTGACAGACTAGAGGCCTGCTGTCTGTACAGCTTCCACCTTAGGAACCTCTGTGACCTCTCTGGTGATTCCTTGGCAAAGCTGACCAGGCAGCAGAGTTTCTGGGTTTAGGGATTAGTGACCCAGGTACCTGAGAGGCTGATTGTATTAGGTACCTGTTCTGGGCTCTGGTTTTCTGCTTCCTGCTCCTTGAGCCCATCTCAGTGTCTCAGCCCCTGCTTTTTTCAGAGTAGGGCAGTGGTGTTTTTTTGTTTGGTTTTTGTTTTTTTAATGAATCCAGGTGTGTCTGTCGTTAGTACATGCCAGTTAGCACTGGCCACATTAGGATGGGCTGTAGCAGGTGTCATGATGCCCATGTACATTGTTGGTAACAACAACATTTGATCCTGGCAGGACACGAGAGGACACAGTACGGCAGATTGTGGCTGGGCTTACAGGAGACTCGGATGGGACTGGGGATCTGGCTGTTGAGCTATCTAAGACTGACCCGGCCAGCCTAGAGACTGGCCAGGACAGTGAGGATGATTCTGGCGAACCTGAGGACTGGGTCCCTGACCCTGTGGATGCTGATCCAGGTCAGTTTATCTATTGGCCTCACCTCAGCCCTTTACTGGCTTCTTTGGAGGTTTGCTGGGTTCTGTCATTTATGTTGCTACCCATGTCTGGCTATAGCAGAATCAACATTGTCTCAAACTTGTAGGGTCAGAGGTCAGGGCCTTGCTTAAACCAGCCAGTTTGCTATATTTTCCTCATTGTCTGTCCATCTCAGCTAGCTATAATAAGTACCCTTGTGGGTCATACATTAGAGAACAGATTCATGGGAAGTCTGTGTACCCCAATTGTTGTAATTTGGTCATAGTCCTTGTGTGTTAAGGTGGCATCCTCTGGCCAAGTCCCATGTCTTGCTTTGCCACAGTCTACTGATTTTTCACAGGCTGTATATTTGCACTCTACATCTTCAGCCTTTAACCCTTTATTCTATTCCTTATGGCTGATGGAGGATCTAGGAAGGTGCTCGTGAGATAGGAGGCACTGTGGACCAGAACAGTTGCCCTAGGAACCAACCCTGGGTTTATGGGAGGCATTGAGAGCAAGTCCTCCAGGCCATGCTATGATGAATGTCCAGCAGACGAACTCTGAGGTGTCACTGTCCTTGTCAAGATGCCAGTTGTATGCCCCTCTCCCCAATGCTCTGCAGGGAAGTCAAGTTCCAAGCGACGCTCTTCAGACATCATTAGTCTGCTGGTTAGCATCTATGGCAGCAAGGACCTCTTTATCAATGAGTACCGCTCACTACTTGCAGATCGCCTCCTCCACCAGTTCAGCTTCAGCCCTGAGAGGTAAGGCAAGAGGCTGGCTGACCTCCAGGGGGCGCTGAGACCTAAATTTCTGTAGCTTGGAGGAAAATACATGACTATTATTGCTCTTACTGGCCAAGATAACCAAACTCTGGCCCTAGTGCTTCCTGCCTTCCTTTTAGCCCAGGGTGTCCTGGACAGAGTGGGTTACCTGGGCAGGCTGTGTGCTGAGGGTACCAGTTGAAATGGAGGCACATTGCATCCCCTCCCAGAAACTTGTCCTTCCAGGGAGATCCGTAATGTGGAGCTGTTGAAACTGCGTTTTGGTGAAGCCCCCATGCACTTCTGTGAGGTCATGCTCAAGGTAAGTGTTCAGGACTCACAAGCTAGTTGTTCCCTCTACACCCCCCCCCCCCCCCCCCCCCCCCCCCCCCCCCCCCCCCCCCCCCCCCCCCCCGTTCAGCCCAGGGCATTGATGATGCCCTTTCTTAGGACATGGCAGATTCCCGTCGCATCAATGCCAATATCCGTGAGGAAGATGAAAAACGGCCTGTGGAAGAGCAGCCACCATTTGGGGTCTATGCTGTCATATTGTCCAGTGAATTTTGGCCTCCCTTCAAAGATGAGAAGCTGGAGGTCCCTGAGGACATCAGGGCAGCCCTGGACGTTTACTGCAAGAAGTATGAGAAACTGAAGGTACAGACAGTGGGCCTCTTGGTAGCTTGTATCTCTGATTACACCATCAAACCCCACATTCACCCATGTGGCACATGTGTCCAGGTAGCAAAGCTGGGACTGAATGATGTGGACTCTGGACTTCGAGTGGATGGTATGGCCATGTGCAGGGATCCTTCTTCCTGAGCTTGTGGTCAGTTATGACAGAGGCAAGAGTCTGACTCAGTCTTCAGATGGAGATGCCGACTCTAGACCATAGGATACAGCCTAATGAGTGCTCTGACCCAGAGATACCAAGAGGAGGTGGTCGTGGGGTACAGACATCCTAACTGAAAGAGCATGTGGAACCCTGTTTAGAGGTCAGGCTAGGAGCAACTGGATGAATGTGGAGATAGGTGTGGCGGGGGACATGTGCAGTGTATCGTGATGGGAAGTGCTGAGTCTAGATGTGCTTCTGCCTGCAGTCAGAAGGCCCTGTTCTGCTTCACGCTAAGAATCTGGGCCCTAGATGAGTCCCTTCGAGAACTGGAAATTATGTTTCCTTCAAGAGGCAACAAAGTGGGCCCTGACTGGGGAAGTTAAAGAGCTGGAGTATTTGTGCCAGGAGCTATGAGACCCTTGCTGCCCTCAGCCCTGGCTCAGTTTCTGGAAGAGTCTAGATATGTTGTTTGTGACCTTTACTGACATTAGGTGAGAGTGAGGTTACTGGTCAACAGTATGTCATACTGTGGCCTATTCATAGTGATGTGTCTAATATCAGTCTTTGAGTACCATAACCCTACCACTTCTTGGTTGAATGGTCTGAGTGGCCAGTCCTATGTACTCAATATCCTCTCCCACAGTTTCTCTGACTTCTTTGGTAGTATGAGGTACCTGCTGACTTTGCTGAGTTTTCACCCTGGGTCCTAGACATGGCTTAGCCACATCTTATCACTCAGGCCCAAAGGGTTAGGGTAGCCATACTCTCTCTAGTGTCCTTTATCTCAATTTTTGTTGGACACTGGAATGGCTCTGGTAAACCCCAGGGCTATGTTAAGAGGTCAGGCATATGGCCACAATTCCTTTATCTTTTACCACAGAGCTTCTAGAGGAGGATCTTGCTGGGTCTGTAGATGACTGACTGTGTAGCCCATGTATTTCAACCTTTTTGTAGGTCATGGCTTTAGAACCAGTTCTAGGAAGCTAACTTGGCTGTAACCCCTGATACCGCCTCCTTTTCTATCTTTGAATTGAGTGTATTGAGGCCTCTCTCCCTTAAGAGCTACAGAGGTCCCAGAGGGACTCAGAGCATCACTTAGCCACCAGAACAGCAAAATCAGTGTCCTGGGTACTACCTTAATGAAAAACTGCAAATTACAGGGTTTACTAGATTAGAAATGTGTTGATATGGGGTTGTGCTTCTCCTCCCCCGGAATGCTCTGCCTTCCTGCCTCTTGCAATTTCCAGTAGCCCTGGTTGATCTAAGTAAACATATTTCTTTTGTTTTTCAAGTCAGAGTTTCTCTGTGTAGCACTAGTTGTCCTGAAACTGGCTCTGTCCTGGACCACTCTGGCCTCAAACTCACAGATCTGCTTACCTCTGCCTCCTTTGTGCTGAATCAAAGGCATGTGCCACTACGGCTATGCTGGTAAATGATATTTATTTATGTCCAAGTTATGTTTTTCTCTTAGGATACTAGGTATATTAAGGATCCATTCTATTCCAGGACAACTTCATTTTAGCAGACTACATAGGTAATGACTGCATTTCCAAATATGGCCATATTTGGAGATAGGACTCTCAGAGTTAGGGCTGTACTATATCTCTTTGAAGATAGCATAGTTTGGCCCATGACAGTCTATGGTTTCTAAAATTGTCTTCCCATAAGCAAAGTACATTTAGCCAATATGAGTATCTCCAAACTTAACCATTCCAACATCAATTCTTAAATGTCTTCTAATCTAGCTATGGTGGTGCACATCTGTGATCTCAGCCGTTAGGAGACTAAAGCAGAAGGATGAGTGGTTCAAGGCAGCCAGCCTAATTATATAGTAAGACATCCCCCTCCAAAAAAAAAAAAAAAAAAACAGTCTTATTCATGTGAAGTAGGTTCCTCTCCAGCTTGATGCTGTGAGGTTGTCTTGTTCCAAAGCACAGTAGTGACACAAGTGTACTTTATAAAGAGACATTCCCAGGCCGGAGAGGTGGCTCAGTGGTTAAGAGCACTGACTGTTCTTCTGGAGGACCTGAGTTGGGTTCCCAGCATCCACACAGCAGCTAACAACTGTCTGTAATTCCAAGATCTGACACCCTGACACAGTTATACATGCAGGCAAAATACCAATTCACATAAAATAAAAATAAATATTAAATAAAAAAAGAAATAGACATTTCCCAAAGGAGCAAGTAGAAGGGTCATGAGCCCCAAGGCACATCTGAAACCCCCAAAGAGAAATTCTGCAATAGTTTGATAGCAGCCCTCTTTCTGGCTCAGTGCACTGTCCTCTTGGCTTGCCAAGCAACCCCACATGTCAGTATGGACTTATGTGTTGTATGGTAGGAGTGTTTCTGTCCTGACCAGAAACTCTCTACCAGGCAGCAGCTTCCCAAGTAATTGACTTGGTTAATAGTTAATAGTAACTTCAGGGCCAGTAGTTTAGGCTTAGTACTAACTAGCTCTTATACTTAAATTAACCCATAATTCTTATGTTTAGCCACATGGCTTGATTTTTTTCTCAGTTCAACATTCTTATTTTGCTTCCTCTGTATCTAGTGGTCGTCTGCTGCTCTGCCTTTTCTCTTCCCACAATTATTCTAGTCTGGTTGCCCACCTCTGTTTCCTGTCTAGCTACTGACCAATCAGTGTTTTATTAAACCAATATGAGCAACAAATCTTGACAGTGTACAAGAGCAATATCCCACAGCACTTGCCCTTTTTTCTTTTTAAAAATAACCCTTAACGCAGTCTCTTCTGTTTAGTGTTTCTCCTGATCATTATTCATAACATCTTGTAACCAACACTCTTAAACAAAGATAAACATTTATAATCCATTTTTTGAGAATGTGGGCATAGTTCTTTAGACTACTTTCTGCTTATTGGGGGCACTGGTAATTTTATGGAGACCCAAAGAAAATTTAGAATTATGGTCAAGTCCTGAGTGGAGTAGTCAATGAAACTGGATTATCTTAGCCAGCAGCCTTGAAGCTATTCAGGATGCAGAACTCAGAGGAAACTACAACAGAGGTGATCTGAAAGGTCTGTGCCACCCCTTTCCATTTTAAATCTTTCAGGGGGGGTCTTCTTTGATCAGATTTTATTTTCTTTAACCCAGTATGATCCACACCTTCTCATTTTTTATAGAAATAAAAAGAAAACCTCTTTTCCAAAGTAACATATCTTTTGACTTAAATTTTAAATCAAGACATTTTCAAAACATATAGGTTGGATTAATCCAGCAGCATTTATAATCAAATGTCTTTTAGCAGCTGTTGCTCCTTCCTCAGCAATCAAACAATTCAAAAACAACAATAACATACAATATCCAGACTCTGTGTATTCCATCTTTACGTGGAATATTTTTTATTTCCTTTTTAAGGACTTTCTCTGTTCTTTTTCTTTTCTCTCCCAAGCCTACATACATTTTTAAATACACTGTAAACCATTTAGTGTTTTTTGTTTTTAAATCTGAATCTGCCTTTCCTGAATATCTCTTATCACCACATAAACCTTTAATCTGCTGAAAGGTGTGGCTAGGATTAAAGCCTAAGCTGTGGTGGCTGGCTCTACCTAGCTCCAATGAGAGCTTAGCTTCATGGCAGAGGTACTGGGGAATTTTAAGGTCCACACTGCCACCAAGTAGAGCACTGCTTCCTGATGCTCATAAGCCTCATAGATTCTAGCAAATGTCTAGCTACAGTCTGGCAGTTCTGAGGTACATAAATTGTGAGAGGAACACAATTTATCAGCAGGCCCATTGTTATATATAGGTGCTCAGGAGCTGGGCACTGGAACCAGGTCTCCCATTTTTGCTACTGCCTGCCAGGGATGGTATTGGTGCTGGAGCCATTCCTTGTCAGGTAGCATGCCATATGAGGCTGTGCCTTGTTGATCTGGACTTGGCTGGAACCCACTGGATTATTCTTGCTGATTCCTGCCCAGGCTATGCGGACTCTCAGTTGGAAGCACACGCTGGGCTTGGTGACAATGGATGTGGAGCTGGCTGACCGCACCCTGTCTGTTGCAGTGACCCCAGTGCAGGCAGTAATCTTACTGTATTTCCAGGACCAAGGTGAGTTCCTAGAACCCCATCTAGGCTGCTTTAGCACACTACCTTGGGGGCCTTGCTAGACATTACTATCTAATGAGCTGTAAAGTGACACACTGCCCTCCCCCAAGGCAGAATTTAGAGGAGGCAGCCAATCTTTTTATCCACAAGTCAGGTTGGGCAATGCACATCCCTCTGGGTACCCAGCTGACTAACAGGAATTGGAGAAGGTATAAGCTCTAGTATACCCTGCATTCCTGTGGTTCTGCACACAGCCAGTTGGACCCTGGAGGAGTTGAGCAAGGTGGTGAAGATGCCTGTAGCCCTGCTGCGAAGGCGTATGTCAGTGTGGCTGCAGCAGGGTGTACTGCGGGAGGAGCCTCCAGGCACCTTCTCTGTCATTGAGGAGGAGAGGCCTCAGGACCGGGACAACATGGTGCTGATTGACAGTGATGATGAGAGTGACTCAGGCATGGCCTCCCAGGCTGACCAGAAGGAAGAGGAACTGATGGTATGGTGGCCACTTCCATAGTGCGCTGGGGGGTGGGGGGGCAGGTAGGTGGCTGACTGACCATGTCTGGCTTCTGTTCCTAGCTCTTCTGGACATACATCCAGGCCATGCTGACCAACCTAGAAAGCCTCTCTCTAGAACGCATCTACAGCATGCTGCGAATGTTTGTAATGACTGGCCCTGCGCTGGCTGAGATAGACCTGCAGGAACTCCAGGGCTACCTGCAGAAGAAGGTCCGTGATCAGCAGCTCGTCTACTCTGCAGGTGTCTATCGCCTGCCGAAGAGTTGCAACTGATGTCCTTCTTCCAGGCTCTGACCCATAGCTTTCATGCTTGTATGGACCCTACATAGAGTACCTTCTGACCTCATGTCCCTGTGTCCAGCCCCCATCCATTCCTTGCCTAACACCCAAAGTACAAATTAAAGTAGATTGGTTCGTTCATTCGTGTAGTTTTTTGGACTCCATGAACACAATACAGGCTTCTCCTCTGTGGCCACCCTACCTTGGCTCCACAGGACCTGTGTTCCCAGCAGCAGGTAATGGGGCTATCTAAGCAGCCAGGCTAACCTCCAGCCTGTACTTCTGTTTTCTGGCAATAGATCTCCTAAAGCTGTCTTCTATAGGCTATACAGGGTCCATGCTAGGACTTGTTTGGATAAGAGTTATATAGGGTTAGCTGCTCAGAGTCTCCTGAGTTAGACTTGTAGCCTTATCCTGCTTTTGTGGCCTTTAAAGGAACTCTTAGGTCTTCACTTCTGTGGAGCCTATGTGGGGTTAATGCCAAGCTTTGTGCTGTTAGGACATTTGCACTCCATCAGATCTTCCAAGGTGAGGCAACCTGAGTCAAATACATTCCTTGTGTCTAGCAGACAAGGGCCACTTAAGGACATATCCTAGTGGCCAGAGGATTAGTTCTGTCTTCCTTTCTTTTACCAGTATATGTGGCCATACCGCTTGGAGCTTAAGTGTACATATCCAGATTCTTTCATGTCAGTCAGAATTACAGGGCAAGGGTGGAGGTGAGAAAAGAACCCAGGAACCAATTTAATCCTTTCCCTCAAGTTAGGGCTTGGCCACCCTAACAGAGCAGGCTGTGTCCCAGATGCCAGTTGAGGACAGGCTAGCCCTGTGGAGGACTGACTAGAACCTGGTGGAGCACAGCATGGGCTCTTGCTTCCCTGTCCCAGAACAGCTGTTTTCAGGCAGGAAATACTCTGACATGAGGCACCTTTCTTAAAGGGAACAAAAGCCCTTTGGAAACATTGCATGCACACCCTGACCCTTGCCCAAGATGGATCCCAGCTCACAAGCCACAACTAGTTTCAGCTGCTGCCACTACTCCCAGAAGCCCTTTCCAGTCCCTCACCCCTCTCATCCTCAGCTGCTGGCTTTGGCTTATTCTGTACTTGGGTCCCCCAAGCAGAAATCTCTAGAAATGTTCTAGAGGGATCTTCTTATCTCAGGTTTTAAAGGGATGGAGGTAGGTATTAGGCACAGGACCTTGACCATAGCCTAAGGGTTCCCATAAACCTAGGAAGCCTTGTCCACAGTACTTCAGAAATGAGGTTTGTTCTCTGGTCCCAGTTCTCAGACCCTGCCTCCAACCCCACTTAAGTGCTATTGCTACAAGAACTGTCCCTCTGAGTTCTAGTGACAGCAGAGGCCATGAAGGTGTCCTATCTGGTACATACCACCTGGCCACAGATGGGTGTGTCTGTCCTAACCAGGATATAAACTTGCTGGACTGGCCTGGCAGGGTGCTAGTGCCAGCCCCTGGGCCTCAGGCACACCTTATGTCCTGCATTCCTTTAGACTAAGTTTGTAAATATGCCTTAAAACCAGAGGGGAAGTCTTGGTTCTCATAAGTTAACCAATACAAAGCTTATGTCAGGAGCTGTTCTCGATGGCCAGCCCTAGAAGGGTACCTGTGTCTGCTGTCAGGGACTTCCTCAGTGGTGAGGGCCACTGGGTTCAAGCTGTGCCCTCCCCACCTGGCACCCTGTTGGTCCCAGCTGGTGGGAGGTTGGGCTCAATCAGCTGCAGGGCTGACATTTCCTCCTCCTGCCTTTTAGTTTGCTTGGCAGATCCCTTATAGAGGAGAGTGGAGCAGGGTGGGGCTGTACTGCATCCCAGCCAAGTTCAGGACAGAGCGGTAGGTTAACCCTGACCATGCCAGCCTATAGGCAAACCAGTTCCCTTGGGCAGCGACTGTCTGATCGCAGAGGCAACAGACCCTCATATTGCGCTCTAACTAATAACAAGTGTGAGCCAGTGACTGCTAGACTTCCTGAGGCATCAGGGGGTAATATTCTAAGGATATGGCTGCTCAGGCATAGGTGGCCAGTGACTCTCCCATCCCAGCAGATGATCAAGGATTCTTTAGGGAAGCAGCAGTCCTCTAGCCTGGGCTTTGAAGACTGTCTGAGCTCAGTCTTCAAAACAACCAAGGACAGCAACTGAACACATGTACCTATCCACCCCCCATTGCCTCCTGTCCCCTACCTGTCTCAAGGTGGGGAGGGTTTTGTTGACAGGAAGAGCCTTAACCCCACTCAGAGCTGTGATATTGAAAAGTAAACAGGTCTTGGTCTCCAACCAGAGGGCAAAGTTGGCTTCTCACCCACTTAACTAGTAGTGCTATGTCTTTAAAGCTGTAGCCTACTGTCCCCTGACTTAGCTCGGGCTTTTACCTGCTCCATCCATGGTTGTGCCCAGGACTCCTGGAATTCCAGCAGCCAAGTGTGAATTAAGTTTAAACTCTGAGGCCCTGCCCCCACACCCTCTGCCTCACAGCCCCACTGTGAGGTCAGCACCTTCCAATGAGTTCCGTCAAGAGGTGTGTGGTGGGGCTGGGGGCTGGACATGGCCCCCTGTCCCCAGCCTCACTCCTGCCCAGCTGGCAGTCCCCTTGGCCTGATATGCTTGTCCCTTTTGCTCATTCCTGCTGCAGGTGCCTCCTCCCACTAGCCCCCCAGCCAGAATCTCTCCCCTTTCCAGGCAGGGCAAGCCATTTGTGTCCTGAGGCCCACGGGGGTGGAGGATGGACCTGAGTTTGTCCACAGGCAGGTGACTGGCTCCTGGACTGTTGCCTTGTTTCTGCAGCTGGAACCTACTGTGAATGCAGCCTTGGCCTCAGCCGAGAGGCCCTTATTGCCCTCATTGTGGTGCTGGCTGGAGTCAGTGCCAGTTGCTTCTGTGCTCTCGTTGTCGTGGCGATTGGTGTCTTTCGGGCCAAGGGGTGCGTGAGCTTGGGGTTGGGCACCGTGGGTGTGAGGCTGTGCTACTGGCCTGTGCTACACTGAGGGGCCTCTTCCTGGGGTGGTATGTCATAAGAGGCTGGGATAGTGTTTTCCAGGGTGTATGTTGGGTAGGTATGGGGGTTCTAGGAAGAGGTTCCAGGCATGTGGAATGAGCAATTCAGAATTCATCCCTGGCTTTGTCCCCTCAGTGACTCATGCCCTGGACACACGGATAACAGGTAAGTGTGCCAGGGGAAGCCTCCAGGGTGAGGCTGTGTCCTCTGTCCTTCCTGGAAGTACAGATCCCAGTGGCATCCAGAGCACTATCCTCAGCTATCATGCTGACCTAGCCTATCATGCAGGTCGGTGGGGCCCTTTGGGGTCCAGGAAGATCGGATAGACATGCGCTCGGTGCACGTGGAGTCCCACCTCATGGACCCTGACCTGGAAGTATCCATGATGCCGTCTCTGGAGGACCATAGCCTCATGACCATCCCCATGGAGTCTTCTGTAGAGGAGCCACCTCCACCCCCACCTCCTCCACTGCCAGAGTAGTGGAGGGCAGCTAGGCGGGGGAATTAAACAGTATTTTAGTGATTGTGTGCTGTCCTTCTTGCAAGCCCCTCCAGGTAGTGTTTGTCATGGATCACCGGAGGTGTGTCCACCCAGGGGCACTGAGCCAGGATTTTCAGCTCCTAGCCTAGCTGGCCAGTTCAGCTTTTCTCTGTACCTTCCTACTGTTGGTCTTGCAAAATGACTGACCTTGGGTCCTTCCTCCTTCCCAGATTCCCCAAGACAGGACCTGTAGCTGGCAAGTCAAAAGGGAGCTGCATTGATCAGACTTGGGCCAGCAGCCCTTTCCCCTGGCACAGTCAAGGGCTCCCAGGTGGAGGGGTGGAAGCCACCACTCTCCTACCTACACCTTAAGTGTCAGTCTCCTGCGCTTCAAGGTCTTTTTTTTTTGCACTTAGGCCCCATCATGTGCTTGTACCCACACCAATCCTCTGTCAAGGGTCTGGACAGTCTCGGTGGGATCTTTTTTTTTGCTGAAAAGGAATGAAATTGAGACTGGGGTATGGCGCAAGGTACTTTGGTTGCATTCTGTGTGGAGCTGGTGGGGTTGATCTTGCTCTTTAGGCCGCAGTGGGAGTCTCATCAGCTCCACTATGGGCTCAGGGCCAAACCAAGACGAGCTCTGGACAGGTGGCTGGCAGTACTGGGCATTGGCTATGTGCCTAGCCCCCGCCCAAAGCGAGCAACCAGTTGTGGGTCAGAAACTGTTGTGCTTGGGCAGGAGAGTTAATACTTTTGTAGGTGAGGCAGGGACAAACTCCCGGTAACCTGGACTCTGAAGCCGCACAGAGATCTAGGTCCCCATGCGGGACTTTTTTTTCTCGCGGCTTCAGCCGCAACTGTTTCTACTGCTGTTGCTGTCGTTGAAGAGAGTCTGGACCCAGGAGCACGTTGGAACTACCCCTTCCAGATCCCCGGTGGCCCCCGAGTGCCCCGAGGCATGTTCATGTTCGTTAGATGGCAAGGCCAATTGCTCCGCACTCGAGTTGCCCGCGGTACCAGCGGGCCTGAGCTGGAGAGTATGCTCACTGTTGCTGGATCACAATCGTGTCAGCGCACTGCCTCCAGGTGCCTTCGCTGGGGCGGGCGCGCTGCTATACCTAGACCTGCGGGGGAACCGGCTCCGGTCGGTGCACGCTCGAGCTTTCTGGGGTCTAGGCGTGTTGCAATGGCTGGACCTGAGCGCCAACCAGCTGGAAACTCTGTCTCCGGGCACCTTCGCTCCGTTGCGCGCGCTGCGTTTCCTTTCCCTAGCGGGCAATCGGTTGACAGTCTTAGAGCCTTCGATCCTGGGCGCGCTCCCGTTACTGCGCGTGCTTAGCCTGCAGGACAATTCACTGTCTGCGCTCGAGGCGGGTTTGCTGAACGGTCTGCCCGCGCTCGATGTGCTGCGCTTGCGTGGCAACCCCTGGGCGTGCAGCTGCGCGCTGCGGCCGCTTTGCACCTGGCTGCGCAAGCACCCGCGTCCAGCTTCAGGTGAGCCATCTGGGGCGCAGGACAGATAATGTTTGGTGCAATTGCTGCCATCTGATGCCGCTCCTGTGTCCCGCAGAAACTGAGACCCTGATCTGCGTGTCTCCAAGACGCCAGACGCTCAACCTACTGACAGCCTTTCCGGACTCGGCCTTCAGACACTGTGCTCAGCCACTCGCAGCGCGAGACCTGGCGGTGATATACGCTCTCGGGCCGGTCTCTTTCCTCGCCAGTCTGGCCATCTGCCTGGCACTGGGCTCTGTGCTCACTGCCTGTAGTGCACGGCGCCGCCGCCGCCGCACCATGGTGCGCCCCTTACTAAGGAGACAGCCAGTCCCGGAGGTCCCAGCCTCTCAGGAGGGTGCTGGGAGCCCTGCAGCTGCAGCAACCCAAGTCTAAGGGGGCTGCGGTTGTTTCTAGCGCTCTCGCAATGCTCCCCATATCCTTGGCCTCCCTTCAAATTCCCTGTAGGCGTCGACAATAGACAGGAAAAAAAACCCGGAAAATTTCTGACATTCCTTTAGGCATCACCACTGAATATCGGGGTTAAGGGTAGCTGTGCGCGCCCGGTGTCCCTGGGGCAGAGGGGCAGCGCACTGCTGCGCACCAGCGGCATGGGGAAGGCACGCGCTTGGACACTGGGAGAGCTGGTCATGTACAAGGTGGTGGGTAGGTGACACCCGAATGGGAGGCGGATGGCGCTCCCTGGTGCCCAAGGTGCGGGGCTCGTTGCGAGCCAGCGTCTGAGGAAGCCTTTTGTGGCTGCAGGCAGAAGAGAAGGCTCAGCCTTCTTGGAGTCTGGAGCCCTGGACAGCTGGGAGCCAGGAAGCACCCCCTGGGAAGCGCTGCCAGTAGGGCAGTGAGGGCTGACCCTGGAAAATGTCAAGGCCAGCCCTGCGAATGGGGTAGGGAAAGGTCGTGGGAGGGTGGTGCAGCAGGAGAGAGGTGGAACTCAGGTTGCAGAGAGCAGGCGCTGGAGGAGGGGTGGGTGGGTGACCTAGCCAGCTGGGGCCATGGGCCCCTACTGTAGCTTAGGGTGGTGGCTGGAGGAAGGACGGGGCTGCTATTTCTGCTCCAGACCCCTCCGACCGGGGCCACTTAGGCCCCTCACCCCACTGCTCAGAGACCCCAGGGCCCTGCCTCTGCCGGAGCGCCCTGTGGCCCTGCCCAGCCGGCTCAACTCTGGCCCATCCTCAGCCGCTCTGGTCCGCACCTTGGTCCTGCAGGGGCTGCCCGCCAGGCAGCAGGGCAGGCGGACGGGAGGCCCAGGGTGGGCAGTCTCTGGGGCGGGTGGGCTTCCCTCAGGCCTTCCCGAGCAGCAGGACTCATCAGTGTCCTTGGCCGGGCTAACTGGGCAGGTGGGCGCCTCCGGGGGCCTCACACCACGGTGCTGACCGAGGGATCTGAGAGGTTGAGCGGGCCCGTGATATCAGTGGGATGGTACTGCTGTAAAATAGAAATACACAGACAAGGCGGCCCGTTAGCTCCGACGTCGGGGGCACGCGCGGGGCCGGGACAGGGTGGACCGGCCAGCCGGCCGACCGGCGGGCAGGCGGGCACGGCCTGGGGGAGGCTGGGGGTGCTCCTCCCCCGACCCCGTCGTGCTCCGGGGTTCTGCGTGGGCCAGGCCGCTGTCCCGTGCGTCTGTCTGTCTGCGGGGGAGGGGCAGAGGAGGGCGGGCGGGGCGTCTCAGCTCTCCCTATGACGGGAACACAGCTGCAGCTGGCCCTCCTCCCTCTCAATAGCGCGTCGCGGCAGCACTGTGTCTTTTTGGTTTTGCAAAGCGCCGCGTCCACCCCCGGTGCTCTATAAATAAGAACCAACAATCAATACCTGCTGGCCCCGCCGGCCACCAGGGATCCCAGCCCTGAGCGCCCAGTGCTGCCCTGGCCCGGACCGGCCACAGGACAGGGGCAGAGGATCTCAGCAGCTGGACCGACCCCACCCCACCCAAAGGAGCCCCCACCCAGGCCTCCCTCTGAACAGCACCCAGCCCCAGAGACAGGGTGGGAACTGGGTTGCCCTCCCCCACCCAGCCTACAGTGGCAATGCCCAGAGGCCAACCCTGCAGGGTGGGCCAGCTTCAGATGGCCCCGAAGAACGGGTCCCTGGTGCCCAGGGAGGCTCAGGTAAAGATTGAACTGAGAACAAGTGCCCAGAAAGGAACCGTGTAGATCTCTGAGCTGTACCTGGCCAGCTCTAGATGGGGCCCCAAGACTGAGTGACTCTCTGAAAACAGCCTGCCACCTGTAGGAATTCTGTGCTCTCCCCATTTTGGCTTTCTGGCCCCAAAAGGACAGATTGTCTTCTGTGTTAGATTTCCCCTCTCCCACACAAATTCCAGCCCACAGTGCCCCTCGGCCTGTGCTCCCTCCCTGCGCCCCCTCGTGGGGATCCTGCCTCAGATCTCGAAGCACGGGCTGTGCCCACTTTCCCTGGTTTGAGTGCCCGTGGGGGCTGTGTTAGCACCAGCTCCTGGAGCCTCAACTTGGTGCAGTTCATAGACCGGTAAGCCTCGTCCGCTTTCTGTACCAAGGCCCTCAGAGAACTGAGCAGCCACACCTCATGGGTCTCTCTGGAGCACTCTAGAAGTTCCAACCTGGAATTTGGATTGCTTTGCACCAAATCCTGTCTGTGTGTCTTTCCTCCTGGGCATAGGGCTATAACTACAAATCCAGTTTCCTTATGGGACACAAGCCCCTTGTGGATCACACTGCCCACCTGTGAGAGGGGCTTCCTGTAGGCTAGAGGGTAACTACCTAGGACCAGAGTAGCAAAATGGGGATTTTTGGAGGACTTTCTGAGTATGCATTTCTGGAGTAGTGACATACTGCCCAAGGCAGGGGACAGGGGTCATGGCTCTGAAGGCAGAAGTCATGTGGCAGTGCTTGGGGGTCTGAGCTGAAGCCTTCCGTCTCTGGCCCTCCCTCTAAGAACAGCAGTGTTGCCCTGGCTACCAGGGCTTTCAGGGTCACCCTAGCCATACTCAGATCACCTGAGTGCTGCTGTGCTACACCACCTCCATCAGGGACCTGTTCAACTTGTCCCCACCCCCCTCCCCACCTGACAGTCTCCCTGTGACCGAGGGTCAGTGCCAATGCTAGGCCCCAGTCGTCCACCCAGATGGACCCAGGCCCAGCCCCCAGCCCCCGGCCCACACAGAGACCACATGGAAGATGCGACACGCATGGCTCTGGTGAGACAGGTAAGACAGGTGTCTGGGGGGCGGGGCCAGTGGCCAGACAGACGGACGGGATGGGACATCACAGCTACACCCTCCAGAGCTGTTGCAGGGCAAGAATGAGAGAGCATCAGGCCCCTTGCGGAGGCAAGAGAAACAGGGATGGAACAGATGTGAAGTGGCCTTCTGGCAGGGACAACCTGGGAGAAGTCTACTCTAGTTCCCAGGGTCTGGGTAGCCCAGAGAGATGGTGAGGCTGACTGACTGACAACATGACACAGCTTCCAGATGGTGTGTGGGTCATGGCATGGGGAGAGAGGTGGGCAGACTAACGTGGAGACACAAGGGGAAACTGAGGACCAGCGAGGGCTTGGGGAGAGTTCTGGAGAGTTCTAAAGGACAGCACCCTTGTATGGGTGGAGGGTGGGTGAAGGACTGACTAGGAGCATCGGCACAGATGGCCAGGGTTGGAGGTGGGGGCAGGGGTGGGGAGGTGAGGGAGACAGACATGGGGGCAGGGGAGGGGGCAGACACGAGGGACTGGAGCACTTTGCCCTTACCGTGTCTTTGGAGGACCTACGTCTCTTGAAGCTGGAGGCCAGGGTGGAGGTGATAGCCCTAAATGTGGCTTTCTTTTTAGGGTCGGGCTCTGCTCTACCACTCTTTCTATCCTAAAATGAATATGTATAAGTGATTAGATGGCTAAGGGTGGCGGCCACACCAGCCAGCCCTTGCCTGCTCCTTGGGGGCCGCTGCCAGGCCTGGCCGGACACTCAGGCCCTGAATCCTGCCTGCCTCACTGTGCTGAACAGACCGACCAACAGCCAGACTTTCCAGAGTGGTCTCTTCTGCCCGGGGTTGGGCCTGTCCTTGCTTGTGCTGGGGCTGGGCTTGGGGGTCCTGCTGCCATGCTTCCTGGGATGTCCGCCTGGCTCCCTGGCTCCTGGGTGGCCCTGGCTTAGAGGTATCCTGAGGACAGGAAGAGCTTCCTCTCAGGCCACACCAGCCTTTCTGTTCAGAGGCTGCTGACACACCAGGAAGGGGCCAAGGACCCAAGGAGGTGTCCAGTTGGAATTGGAGTGATAGACAGAGGCAGATCCGGGGACACTGGCCTGGAGTCTGATGGCCAGCGTGGCCTGGACAGCTGTGGCCAGGTCCCCAGGGGACCTGTAGGGCCAAAAGCAAGAATGGGTGGATGAGAGATGTGGGGACTCCAATAGCCCTGTCCCCCACCCCCACAGCCCTCACTGCAATGTCAGTGGTAGCTCAGGACACATCTTCAGCAAGACACCCAGAGAAAGAGAAGAGACAAGTGATTCAGAACCTGGCCATTGGCCACTAGTCTTCAGGCTTGCATGAGCCTCACTGCCCACCCTGTTCCTTCCCCTGACGGGACTGACCATCCCACATGCAGCCTCATCCCTGCTAGCCACAGATCCACATGGATGTGGCTTGAGGTACCAGGGAGAGACAGATGGACCCCATTTAGATTGGAGTCACAGAGCTAGACACAGTAAGGAAAGGGGTCTCCGGAATGGGGAGCAAAAGAACTTAGATGGTAGAGGGTCAAATGCATCTCAGATCACGTGCTACACACAGGTGGGCCCTTGTCTTACCCTGCCTGCTTGCCTTCCTATGGATTGGGTGCCAGTAGGTGACTCTGGAAACAGAGGGGCCAGGCAGAAGCTTGGAGCGGGGTGCATGGCCTCCCTTGGCCCAGCTTGGCAGTGAGTGGCCACCTGCATGCAGGCAGCCCCTGCCCCTGTGTCTTAGGAACACTCACCACTGCCCCTGGCCATGGCTTCTAGCACCAGTCCTGCCCATGAGCCAGAGCCAGTGCCACGGCCTGTAGGGATAGAGTAGGGCCGTGGCCTGGCGGGGCCCTGGACGCCAGGCCTCGGAGGGTGGCCTCTCCTACCTGCAGATTCTTCCTCCACACGTTCACTGCTGCAAAAGCTAGCTGCATCTGCTTCCTGCGGGCATCTTTGTGTCGCTTGTAGGCGATCTCGATGAAAATCAGGAAGATCCCAGCCACGATGCCTCCGGCCACCAGCATGAAGACCCCTGTGTGAAGTACCCAGTGCCTCAGCTGGCTGCCCAGAGGCTGTAGCCCCTAGAGAATCCATCCTAATATTAAGACAGCCTGGAGGGCCCACCTGCCATATTCTCAAAAGTGAGAGTTGCAGGAGCATTGCTTCGAGAGTCACATTCCTGATACCGGACCCATGTCTTGTCCAGATCTTCCATGAAGCCATTCTCATGGGACCTGGGGAGGGGAGGGGAGAGGCAGGGCTGGTAGCAGAAGCGGAACTGGGCAAGGCTCACAGGGAGGCAGGGCTGTGGGACAGAATTTTCAGTCCAAGTGGAGCTTTGGGAGTTCGGGAGGCTTGTAGCCTTTGCTGGGCTGAGAGTGAGAAGGCTTTCCCATGGGGTTGATGCTGGTTTGAGTGGAGCATCCTTTAAGGCAGTTGTACCAGATGCTATCAGCATCTGGTGAGCAGCTGCTGGCCTGGGATAGAGCAATTTGGTGTGTTGCCACTAGGGCGCTAGGAACAAGGTCCAACCTTGTGGGGGAGGCTCTTAGAGCAAAGTGGAGCAGAGAAAGGTTTCCAGCACAGGGCAGACTCACTTGAGTATGGACAGGGAAACATTCTGCTTCCAGGGGCTGTCCTTGCGCATGCCGATGCCAAAGCCTGAGCGGAAGAACAGCTCACCCGTGGTCACCAGGTCACATTTCTGTGAAGCCTCGAACTCCAGCACTGCCGAGTCCCAGATGAAGGCATGGAGCTTGCTGCCAGCAGAGGTGGAATCAGAGGAACCCCACCGAGCCTGTTCACCCCACCTTGCTCACACTTGAGCACCCTTTGCCTGTCCCACTCAGCCGGGGTGGCCTTGTATCTGCTTGCTCACTTGTCCCGCACAGCCTGGATGGCCTCCGCTGCACTCTCATAGTTGTGCTTTTCCATGTGCCGATACATGGTGCTCAACTCCACCTGCCTTCGGAAGTAGATGTCCACGGAGCTCTGCTTCACAGTTGCATATATGAACTTGTCTGAGGGGTTTCTGAGCTGCAGGGACAGACATCCCAGCTCATGGCTGTTCTTTATGCCCCAGTAGGAACTGACACTCCCTCTCAACCTCTTCTTGACCCCCTCCCCCCACCCCCGCCCCAGCCCAGGTGCCTCACCCTTGGGTCATTGATGCCTGTGATCCTCTCCTCAGGCCGATCCAGCACCAGGAAGGCTGCCAGGTTGGCAGTATAGGAAGCCACGATGATCATGGCAAACCCAGCCCACACCATGCCTAGGATCCGTGCAGAGAAGCTTCGGGGGGCACCTGTGGGCAGAGACTTGGGTTTGTTTCAGGAAAGCAGGAGATGCAACCAGGTAAGACCTGGGTTTAATTTTACCTTCCCCAATGCCAGAGTTGAGCAGGACACCCCAGGAGAACCACATGGCAGAGGACAGGGTCAGTGCATCCTCCTCCTCTTCCTCACTGTTCACCTTGAACCGGCCAAATGGACTGCGGAGAGCAAAGGGAAGGTGGCAGAGAGAGAGCGAGAGAGAGGAAAGGAGAGGCAGCCCTGCCCAGCCCTGCCCAGCCCTGCCCAGTTGTGCCCACCCTATAGATGGAGGGATCCAGCTCTCTGCATGGCGCTCACCTGAAGCGGTCCAGCAGGTACAACATCACAGCCACCACGTGCACCGAGAGCCCCACTAGCAACCATAGTGTGCTCTGAAAGGGCTGCATAAATGAGTCCAGGGTACTTCGGGGGATCTCCTGCAGGTGATCAAGGAGTCAGTGTCTCCTGGGCCCTCCATGCCTCCATCCCATCCCCACCTGACCCCTGTCTACCTTCTTGACTAGAATGGTCAGGCCCTGGTACTTGAAGGGCTTGGAGAACTCTATGTACTGCGCACGCTCATTGTTGATGGTCAGCGGTGCCACGATCATGTCTGCTTGACCACTGAGCAGCTCTCCCATCATCCCATTCCATTCCTTTTTGTTGCTGTTGTTTACCTGCAAAGCAACAGAGCCAGTGGGGGGCTGCAGACAGGGTGGGTATGGTTCCTAGAACAAGAACCCCTACACCATCTCAGTCCTAGCACATGGGGGAGGGGGTGTGTCTCCTGCTCCATACCTAGCTCACCTCTAAAGCCCAGCCCCAGCCCAGAGGCCTCTCCTAAAAAGGTTCTACCCAACCCATAGACTTTCCGATCAATCCATCTCAGCCTACAGGACCCTCCCACCGGCCCCTCCCTCCAGACCCTGCCCCTTGCCATCTACTCCATACCCGCTCCTGTGTGCCAAACTTGCCGTCTGCCACCAGGTGCACCTCATAGGTAAAGTTCATGGTCCGTGCCAATTTGATAAGCAGATCAATGCAGAAACCGTAGCAGCACTGTGGCACTGTGTGGCGTGCTGTGGGCAGTTAGGAAATGGTCAGGATGGGTTCCTGATTCCATGGCCCTGTACCCTCACACACTCTGCCCAGCACTCACGGCTGCCTGGTGATGTATCGTTAGGCCCTGTGCAGATCACCTTCTTGACTGGGTCACCATTGACTGTGAATTCCTCTTTGCATGTCCCATCACTCAGTGTGGGTTTGACATACACAAAGGGTTCTTGGTGGATTGTCACTATCTGGAGGAAAGACAAGAACCAGCCTGGGCCACCTGCCATTGGTTGTCCCAGGTGCTGACCTCTTCTCAGCCCACAGCAACCCCTCTGCTCCATCTCACTTCTAGTGTTCTGTAAAATCCTGCACCCGGGCCCTGTCTCAAGCCTGGAGCTTTCCCATTCCAGATTTAGTACTCTAAAGCTCAGAGAGGCCTTTTTTTTCTAACCCCTATTTTATTTTAAAGATTTATCTATTTATCCCATTTTCAGAGGTCAGTCCACATCCTTCTAACATGGCTAGCATTGCCTGCCTGCTGCCCTTGGTCTAGGGAGGTGCTGAATTAGGGTACGGACTTCCTCAGCCATTTGTCCTGACTTATCAAAAGTGTCTCCTGTAATACTGTCCTATTCTTATAGTCCCCCTTTCCCTCAGGTCCCAGCTTATACATCACTCTAGCAGAGCATTGCTATGTAGTGATTATTGTGTATACTGAGCATGATCTCTGACCAATCAGAGACGAGAAACTCTGTGTCCTTGCCAGAGCTACCCTGGCCTCTACTGGCATGTGGCCTTCAGTCTTTGACCCTTGTCTTTTTAAAAAAAATTTTTAAAAAAGATTTATTTTATTATTATGTATACAGTGTTCTGCCTGCCTGCCTGCAGGCTGGAAGAGGGCAGCGGATCTCATTACAAATGGTTGTGAGCCACCATGTGGTTGCTGGGAATTGAACTCAGGTCCTCTGGAAGAACAGCCAGTGCTCTTAACCACTGAGCCATCTCTCCAGCCCCCTAAAAATTACTTTTTAAGGTATGTTCACATGTAGATATGTGCTGTGGGACTATGCTTTTGTACACTGTAAATATTTGTCACTGTAAATATTGGTTTAATAAAATGCTGATTGGCCAGAAGCTAGGCAGACAGGAAGTATCAGCGAGGCGACCAGACAAGGAGAATGCTGTGAAGTAGAAGGGCAGAACTGGAGACACAAGCCAGATGCAGAGGAAGGAAGATGTGAATGCTGATCTGAGAAAAGCTACCAAGCCATGTGGCTAAACATGGATAAGTGTTGTGGGTTAGTTTAAGTGTTAGTAAGTAATAAGCCTGAGCCATAGGCCAAACAGTTTATAATTAATATAAGCCTTTGTATGATTACTTGAGACTAAATGACTGCAAGACTGGCCGGGTGGGACAGAGAAACTTCTGGCTACATGTATGTGTTCCAGTGTATTCATGCCATGTGTGCATGTGTGTACGGAGGCCAGAGGCCAATCTCAGATGTCTTTCTCTATCACTGTATATCTTTTTTAAAAATTTAAGCTTTAATTATTTTATTTTAATTTTATGTGTGTGTGTGTGCGCGCATGTGCGTGCACACCTGAGTGTATTGTATGTATGTATATCACATACAAGCAAGAGCCCACCTACAGAAATCAGAAGAAGGCATTCTATTCCCTGGAATTGGAGTTAAATATGGTTATGAACTGCCCTGTGGATGGTGGGAATTAAACCCAGGTCCTCTGGAAGAGCAACAAGTCCTCTAAACCTCTGAGAGGCCTTTTTTCCTAGCCCCTATTTTGTTTTAAAGATTTATCTATTTGTATTTGCCATGTATGGGTGTCTTGCTGGCATATGGGTCTGTGCTCCAGGTGCATACAGTGCCCACAGAGGCCAGAGAGAACATTGGGTCCCCTGGAACTGCAGTTTCAGATTGTTATGAGCTGCCATGTGGGTGCTAAGATTTGAACCTGAGTCCTCTGAAAAAACAGCCAGTGCTCTAAACCACTCAGTAATCTCTCCAGCTCCACTACTATTATTATATTCTGAGACAAATTTTCTTCACTAACCTTGAGCACAGTAGTCGGTTAGGCTGGTTAGTCAGCAGGCTCTGGTGATCTGCCTGTCTTGCCCCTCCTCCCACCAATGCCATGGTTACAATGAGGACAGTGTGCGCCTGGACTGTCCAGACTTTTACATGGGTGCTGAAATCCAAATTCATGCCACCCATTGGGCATTTATCAGTTCCCCCTTTTTTTTTTGAGAAAGGGTATTACTATATAGCTCTAGCTGACGTGGAATCCCTATGTAGATCATGGTGCATGGTGGCCTTGAATTTACAGAGATCCTCTTGATTCAGCTTTCTAAATACTATAATTAAAGACATGCCTTACCAGTTCCAGTTTTGTTTTTTTGTTTTTTTAAGAAAGGGCCTCCTACGGTCCAGGCTAGCCTCTAGCTATGTAGCTGAGGATAACCCTAAACTCCTGTTCTTCTTCATGTACTTCCAAAGTGCTGGGTTTAAAGGCATGCTCCACCATGCCTACTTAATACTCTGCATCTTCTGCCCAGACTTCAGCTGTGATGCTCTCCCCTTCCTGTCCTCTAGGACCCACAGTCTGGTAACTGGGAGACAGTTATAAGTCTGGGGGATGCTGGAGTGGAACCCAGTCAGTTGCTGAGGGCGTCTATGGGAGAGCAGAGCGGTAGGCAGCCAGCCCATGAAGGATTGGCCAGCAAGACCAGCAAGTGACAGGCAGTGGAACAGGAAGAGTCTTGAGAAGGAAGTCGAGAGAAGGGGATGTAACCAGATCCTTTTTTCTAGTATACAAGAATATATGCTAGTGCTGTAAAAACAAAAAAAAAACCTAGTGAGGGAAGTGGACAAATAGTTCAGCAGTTAAGAGCACTGAAGTTCTTACAGAAGACCTGGGTTCTGTTCTTACCCCCCACATAGTGGCTTATAACCATCCTTTCCTATTACAAGGATCTGCAGTTTCTTCTGCCCTGGGCACACTAGGCAAACACACGGTATATATATGTATGTGTATATGTATGTATGTGTATATAACACACATACACATAAAATAAAATGTAATAAATGTAACAGATCAGTGAGCCCAGAAACATGGCTAATAGCCACCTGCACCTCCATGGGTTCCTTTGGTTATTGATGTTTGGCTCAGTTTGTTTTGATTTGGTTTTGGAGACCTGGTTTGCTTGAACTCAGAGATTTACCTGCTTTTGCCTCCTGAGTGTTAGTATTAAAGGTATGCGCCACTACCCAGAGTTTTCAGACTTTTCAACATCAGGCGCCCTAACTGCAAAGAGATATCGCATTGGCTTTGCAACGAGGCAAGCTGACTGTCCTGTGAGGAACGGAGGAGGTGAGACCATGAGTCCCAGGTTGCAGCGGTGAGCTCAGAGCATTAGCAAGACTGAGATATTTGATGACAGGCATATGGCATTTCAGACCCTGCCTTTGGTGGTCTATGATGTCAGAGCTGAGTGAGGTGTGGTTCAACAGGAAGAGGAACTCTCAGAATAGTCCTTGGGCAGAGGGAGGGGTCCATGGATGAACCCAGGGAAGGTGTGATTCAGGATGAGAAGAGACTGTAAGAAGGAAGCCAGCTCAAGAAGGGGATCCCTGGGAGCCCAGGGGGAAATGGGACACTCAAGAATGTCAAATTCTAACCTGAACTCTGCACCCACCCACTGACCCTCTGCCCCCACTAATCAGTTCTTCCTCAGGCTTAGCTGGATTAAGTGCTAGAGAGAGCCTGTTGGGCAGAAAACACTGCTTGTCTTTCCCACCTACAACTGCTTCTCCCACCATGTGTGCCAGAGCAGGCTGCTAGCAAACTCATCTCCACTTCCTTTATTTGTGTTCTGGGACCCTTTGCTTCTGGCCTGAGTGAGTAGATGAAGGGTTGGGAGCGGGAGTGTAAGAGTATTTCAACAGCGTCCCCCACCTTTAATCTCGTGGACATCTGGTATCCTCGAGGCTTCTCTGTCTCTCCTCCTGGCCAGATGATCTTCCTGTCATTTGGGATGACCTGGGGGTGGGAGTATGAGATGGAGGGTGGCCACGCAGGGGTCTTGGCCCCAGGACCCTAAGGCCCCAGCCCCCACCCCCTCATGACCCCCACCTACATGGGTGCCATTGTAGATGCCCACTTGCACCAGCTTCCGGTTCTGCAGGTTCATGATACTATAGTTGGCAAACTTCCTGTCCCCATCCTCATTGAATTCCACACGGCCAGTCACCCCATCCGCGTACTTGGAAGACATCAGAACCCTGGGAAGAGGGAGTGGCTTAGACTTATCAAGAGCACCTGGCCGTATTGGCTTCTGAGAAGCCCAAGCTCCCGACCTTTCTGCCCTGATCTTGAGATTTTTCAGCAGATCAGCAGATCAGCAGATGGTAACTCCTCACACCGAGTGGATGGCACGGTGCATGCCTCCTAGCACCAGATGGCCTGCACAGCTACAGCACCTGAGTGGGATTTGGATGCCAGACCCCATGTCAAGGGCATCTCTGGATTAGGACATATGATTGTCAGAGCCACTATCTTGGTTTCACGACTGGGAGGCAGATATCCAGAGAACCTCAGGTCCACTTGCCATCAAATGGTGGACATTGATTGAACCTGTTCCTGGTTGAAATCACTGGGTGGCTCACCTGACTGTATGTTTGCTCACTGGAACAGATCAGTGAACTTGTGTGTGTACAACCCAAATGTAGGGGTCACTCCTGTGAGCATGCTTGTGGCATAATATGTCATGTTCCTCTTTGGGTTTCTATGTGCATCCATTGGTCTGTGTGCATGTGTGCATGTTCCTATGATGCATGAGCACCTGTGATGGATACTGTGAACAGTGTGGCTCTTGGGTTAAGTTCTGCAGCCATTCCCTTGGTTAGCCTTGAACCTCTTACTATCCTTCGATGCCTACTCCCAATTTCTGGGTCCTCAGAGGGTCCCAGGTCCCATCTGCAGTAAGAACTTCTTTCTAGGACACCAGGCACTATGAGGTAAAATCTGCAGTGTGGGCAGGATGAGGTGAAGTGGAGGCATTCACAACTTTAGTGACAACAGAAGTAAGGCACTTGTGATGGGAAAAGGGGTGTGTATCACAGTCTAAGACATAGACTTTAAGGACATGCCTTTAATCCCAGCACTTGGGAGGCAGAGGCAGTCTGATCTCTGAGTTCCAGGCCAGCCTAGTCTACCAAGTGAGTTCCAAGACAGCTAGGAATACACAGAGAAACCCTGTCTTGAAAAACAAACAAAACAAACAATCAAAAGGACTGGCTGGACCACTCCTGGAAGAGTAAACCACTGCTTAAGAACAGCCCTTCTGCCGGGGCAATGGTGGTGCAACCTTTAGTGAGGGAGATGGATCGATGGCAGCCTGATCTACAGAGTGAGATCCAGGACAGCCAGGACTACACAGAGAAACCCTGTTTCAAAAACAAACAAACAAAAACCCAAAAATCAAAAGTGTGTGTGTGTGTGAGAGAGAGAGAGAGAGACAGAGAGACAGAGAGACAGAGAGACAGAGAGAGAGAAACCTAAAAATCCCAGCTCTTTCCACCTCCTAAGGGATGACTCCTCCCACCTACTGAGATCAACCCCCGCCCACCTCTTGAACAGTGGTCCGGTCTTCCAGATGTTGGTGTTGCCCACACAACCTCGCGGCGGGTCGGTGATGTTCTCCTTCTCCAGCAGCTCGTGAACTGCCTGCGCTACCACGCCCACTGCATCGCTTATGTGGGCTGACTCGTTCTTGCCGTTGATGAGCTGCAGTCCGATGATGCCTGCGCAACCCCGCAATTTAGAGACTGGACAGGCCTTCAGCCCCAGGCGACCCCACAGCCCAGCACTCACCGTCTGGGGCGTAACGCAGGGCGTTCCCCGAGATCTCGCGCTCCCCCACCAGCCACACGTACCCAGAGCCCGTCATATTCAGCATCGCGGCTGCGCGGTACACGGTGGCAGCGTCGTCCTCGCTGTGGGGCAGACCCGGGTGACGAGCCAGGACTCCAGCTCTCCCTATCCCCTGGCCACAGCCTCTCCCTCATGCATGCTGGGGGGGGGCGTGCCTAGACTCAATACCCTTCTTGCTGTCAGACTCGGAGGTCTGCACAGGCGATGAGGCTGGACTCAAGGCTTTCCAGTCTTCAATTGCTGGCCTCCTGCCTTTAAGGGGCAGGGATAGGGTACAAGATGACTTTCTGAACTCGGATAATGATGGCTTATTGTTGGGCATTTGCTCTGTGCTCTAAATGCTTTGCTGGAATCTCAGCATCCTTAAAGGGAAAGCGTTTGGATGAGGTTGTGGAAAGCAGGACACAGTAGTGGTAAATGGCAGAGTAGGGTCTGTGCCTGGATAGTCCACTCCAGACCTGTCAACCAGTGAGCTCTAGGCAAGCCACAGGTCTGCTGGACCTCCATGTTCAAAGGTGGAAAATGACAAGGTGAGGGCTCTGGGCTGAGAAGATGCCAGTAGGATCCAGTGCCCTCCCTGCTGAGCTGAGCATCCTGACGATATGACGGGACAAAAGAGAGACTCCTCTTACAGTAAGTATGTCCCTTGACATCCAAGGCCAGGTGAGGACAAGCCTCTCCTTGCAGGGACACATGATCTTAGTGTTTGAGGTGTCCTCATAAGTAATTCCTGTGGACAGTGAAAAACAGGGGTCCTAGTCCCTTGAAGCTGGGTTTTCTTAGTTATAACAATGACCCTGAGGTCTTTGGGGGCTCCAGTAGCCACTAAGGCTACTCACCCTGCACCTGTCAGAAGCTTTCATTCAAGGCCCAGCCATGACTGCCGCTCTGCTTTCCCAGTGCGTGTTTAGTAGGTATAGTGAAGCCAAGCGGATTACCTGATACTGGCTTATTTTTCTCTTTAAGAATTTTATTTTAAATTTATTTTGTGTGTATTAGTGTTGTCTCCATGTATATTTGTGCACCAAACAATCATCTAATGCCTGTGGCAGTCAGAAGATGGTGTCGGGTCCCCTAGAATTGGAGTTTTGAGTGGTTGAGTCAGCATGGGTGCTGAGAACTGAACCTGGGGCCTCTGCAAGCACAAGACTATCTCTCCAGCACATATTGGGTTATTTTTATAGCAGATGATTCATAACCAAGATAACCTCTACTTCCTTGAGAGCTCTGCTCCCAACTTTCTCAATTATTTTAATTAATAAAATGCCAATGCCTAAATGATGATACTGTGGGTGAATGTAAGCAACACTAAAAACACCTAAGTCAGCTGTGGTGGCACATGCTTTAACCCCACCACTTGGGAGGTAGAGGGAGGCAGATCTCCATGAGTTCAAGACCAGCCTGGTATACTCAGTAAGTTCAAGAACATAGAGAGACCCTGTCTCAAAACAAACAAAAGAATATGCAACAGCATTGCAGTGCACTGATTATGGAAGAAATCACCCAGCACCAGACATGTCAAGGAGCATGTCTGATGTCAGCTATACCCACCAAATCAGACAGAGAACTCCATCTCCCCAACACATCTCAGATCTGCACAACGTCACTTGGTGGAATGATTGCCATCAAGGAAATGGTTGTAGACAAAGGGTCTGATCAACCTGTCAGACCTCATTAGACCATTTTATGGAGATAGTGATGCCAATAAAGACAACTTGAGGAAAATAAAGATGAGAAGTTCCGGTAAGGAATTTTGTGTATCCGATAGACAATTGAACAAATAAGAAAGTCAGTTTAATGACGTCTGAGAAATAGCTTAACCTTTGTCATGAAGAAGGAGTCGAAATCTGATGAGGCTGGGTGATTGCTCAGCTGTGGAGCCTAACTCTCTTAATACCCACAAGCTTGAGGTTTCATGGGTTCTTCAGGGTTTAAAAACAGTGTGAACTGTGGATCTGACTCAGTATGTGTGTGACATGCAGTGTGGTATAAGGGTATAAATGGCATAAATATGCTGCATGCCAATGTGGCCATATTTGTATGTGAATGCTGTGTGCATATGTGTTGTGTGCTCAGTGGAACAGTAGGTGGTGTTCACACAGCTCCTATTTATGTTAGTACCTCTACCCCATGACCCTTCTGTGCTGCCTTCTCTGCTAAAGCCATGTCGAGCAAGCTTGTCTTTAACCCTCGGGTACTCAGCATGGAGACGCCCTTCTCACCCTATGTGCAAAGAAAGTGGAGATGCCCTTCACAATTTCTGGGTGGTACTAGAAATTAGTGGCCATGAACTGCTGGGGTCTGGGTGTGGTGGGATTCTATGAATGGTTGTTCTCGGCCTTGAATCCTATGTCCCACATTATAACGCATAAGCCAAGCAGAACTACTTGTCTTTGTCTATTACCAAAGAGCCTGATAGTTGAATAGGTATGCTTTAAGAGACTTATTCCGTATGTAGACCAGATTTCCGTATGTAGCCTTTACTTTAAGAAAGCCTTCTTGCCTGACTGCTGTGTATATTTATTTGCCCACCATCTTGAACATTCTTTTATTCAACTTGAACAAATCTCCCTATAATAAAAGGAAAAACAATCAGAAAATAGGAGGGTGTGGTGGGCCTTTTTCTGAACAGGGCTTTCCTTGGGCATCCTGGGCTGGGCTTACTTTCCAAGGGACTTTACTTCCTGGCTCCCTCTTCAGGGCACATCTCTCTCCCCTATTCCTTCCCTTCCTCTCTCCCTTCCTCTTTCTCACTCTGATAGGGTCTCTCATGGAACTG
The DNA here is from genome assembly GCA_004025045.1 of Sigmodon hispidus. NCBI lineage: Eukaryota > Metazoa > Chordata > Mammalia > Rodentia > Cricetidae > Sigmodon > Sigmodon hispidus. The sequence goes on from PVIH01000931.1 coordinate 105,089, forward strand.
AGGCTGGCTTTGAACTTGCCAAATAGTTAAGAATGACCTTGAACTTCCTGCCTCCCAAGCGCCAGGATTACAGGTGTGCAACATCATATCTGGCTTTATTTGGTGCTAAAGATTGGACCAGGACATTGTTCATGCTAGGTAGTGCTCTATCAACTGAGCAACAGCCATAGCCCCATATGGATGTATTTTTAACCCATTCTCTAGAAGCCCCGGACCATACCTCACCCCAAAGTATGAAGTTAAAATCAGTGCCTCTCAAGTTATTGGTCATGACCCCCTTTTTGTGGGTGTGGGAGTCACATTATTAGATATATTGCATAGTAGATATTTACATTGCAAATTCTAACAGTAGCAAAATTACAGTAATGAAGTAGCAGTAAAATAATTTTCTGGTTGGGGTCACTACAACATGAGGACCTAAAGGAAAGGCTTGAAGCATTAAGGAAGATTGAGAAGCACTGAGCTACATGAACATCAAGAGCAGTGGCCCATGACTCTGCAGTGTGTCACTGCACTATGAAGTGCCTGCCACGGTGTGTGTGGTGCTAGTGGGGCAATTGGTGCCAGCTTGCTGATATTCCTGGAGGAGTTGGTGGAGCTGAGGATATCATTCAACACCAACGTCTGATTACTATCACCCTCAGAGTGGGGCAGTTTGTCCCAGCCCAGCCATCTGAGTGAAGAAATGGTCTGCTTTCTAGGCTAAGTCCTGGTTGCCACACCCTGCAACCTGAGGAAGGTCAGTGATGTGTATCAGGCTGTGTACACAGAGAGCGCCTGATGATTGAATTTACAAATAGACATCTATCTCTGTGCCTGATTATGGTTGTTCCTTTCCTGTCAGCAAGGGCAGCAGGATTTGGTCTATTTTCCTCCAAACTGGATGACATAATGTTTTTGTTTTCTCTACTCTGTTGAAGCCCAGCATTGCTGGCCAGTCTATGGACTAGATCTGCCCGGACCTCCCTGTGGTCAGTGGGGCCAGTCACCCTTCCCATCCTTCCTTCCTATGGCTCTAGTCTCTTTTTTTACAGGAAAAACTAGCTGTTTACAAATAGGACAATTTTACTGTGTACGATTTCATAATATTGAAATGGGCTGGGACGCAGGCTCTGTCCGGGATCAGCCTGTTTTTCTCCAGCAGTGGTTCTGGACCTTATCCTCACCTGTACACCTGCATATCATTTGGCTGGGCTCCTTCCCTGCTTTCAGCCCCCAGGGTATTTACATAGCTATGCCTCCCAGTCTCCGGGCTTCCTAGTATTGTATCTCCAACTCCAAAACTCAACTTAGGGCAAATGGTCCTATGTGACTGCAAAAGGTGGGACTTCATGGAGGATGAGCAGAGGATAGGAAGTTGCCTAGGCTACCACAGAGGGGGACAGTGGGGTGGAGTACAGCTCTCCTCAGTGAAGTGGGCTTCTGTTTTGTTTCTTTTTTCAAACTGAAGCTCATTTTGCTCAATAGTGCCCCAAACCTAAGCTGAATGTTGGACTTGTGCTCCAGGCAGAATCACAATGATATGACAAGGGACCCAGCCTACTCACCTTGCAGAAAGAATGATGACCCTGGCCTCCAGTTCCCGTGCCTCCATCAACAGAGCTGTCACGTTCTTGGTTCCTGGGTCAAACTGCAGCACCTTCTCGGCCTGTGGTGTGAGCAGGAGCATTAGCAGGTAGCTGGGAAAGGGAACATCGTGCCTCAGTGGCAGGAGTGGGCCCAAAGCTGCTAGGAACCCCGAGGCGGCTTAGCTAGAGCCACCGTGGCCTGTCCTTGCCACTGCACTGTGCACCTGCCTCGTCACTCTTCGATGGCCTGTCCTTGCTGTCTGTCCTTTCTTCAGCCTGCTTGGTGTCCTGTACTCACGCTCCGCTCTTCTCTCTTTATGCTTTCTCCAGGTCTCTCTTTCCATCTCACTCCTGACCTCATATTTGCACTGAGCATGCAAGCTGAAGTGGACCGAGACTAAGAAAGAGACGTGCAGCGGACAGGAAATAGAATAGTTTTGGAATGCAACTGGGAACAGAGATGGGGCTGACTTTTCCAAAACCTTGGGAGATCTCAGCTCAGACCTGATTCCTCTTGCTCCTCCTATAGGAGTGGCCCAGACTCTGAAGTTACCAGGTGGGCAGGCTCCCTCCCGGGATTCCACTAGGAAACCCTGGCGGACCTGGAGATTCGCATGCACTTCCCAGAGCAGCGCCTCCTTGTGGCCGTGCTTGTCTTGAGGATGCAGGCCAGGGTCTCGGCGGGTGGGTCACGGGCACCCACACCGCCCACCCCTGCCCTCTCCTGCCTGCCTGCTGCCGGCCTCACCACCTGTTTCTCCTCACTACTTAGGCCTGCGGCTCGGCTCAGCGCGGTGGGGCCAGGTAGCACCCAGTGGCTGAGGCACCGCAGGCCGGGACTCGCTTGCTAGTCGGTGGGTGGCGTGCACGTCCATGCATATATACCTTGGGTCCGCGCTTGTTGTCATAGGACAGTTGGTCGAGGTTTTCATAGTTCCTTTTTTTACTCTGATGAATAATGTGCACAGAGAAAATATGCAGACACAGAAGAAGATTATAAACGGTTGAAAATGACGGCGCTAAAGCAATCACACCACCTCCTCGGCACGTCTGCAGACGGGCACGTACCTGGAGCTCGCAAACACCGAGACCCGGGGTGGGGCTGGGGGCTGGAGTGGAGCTGAGAGGGAGGGGGACAGAGGCAAGAGCCACGGAGGCTCCCGTGCAGCTATACTCTTGGAAACAGTCACTTTCAGGAGAGAGGGCAGCCCTGTCCACGCCACCCTTAAGGGGTCCCGCCTGCCACCCCCACCCCTGTCATGCACCTGCTGTGTGGCCCCCAGCAGTACCCACCCCAACCCGCATCAGTCCTGAGTGAAAGGGGAGCAGCTTGCAGGGCCCTGTCCCCATGCCCCTCCCATGCCCCACCCCCTTATTCTCCATCCTGCTCTTTGAGCCAAGGTGTTCTCTTCTCACTAACTGATATGCTCACACCCAAATGCCCACACTTGTGTCTGAGACTAGGTGTGATTGGATGTGTATATAAATGCCTGCAGGGGTGCCGTCACCTTCACAGAAGGTAAATCTCTGACAGTCTGTGGTGGAAGTCTAAGTATATGTGCTCCGACGTGTGTGTGTGTGTGTGTGTGTGTGTGTGTGTGTGTGTGTGTGTGTGTGTAAGCTTGTAGTTAACAAGTACACATGAACGAGTACATAGAGAAAGCACTTGGTACATGAGCCCCTTGGACAGTGTACAGGTATATGGAGGTAAGTGAGGTCTGTCTAAAAGATGTGGCATGCCACTAAAATATCCAAGAACAGAATGTGTGTGTCCTTTTGGTGTGTGCAGGGATAAGGCTGATGAGCAGATGGGCATGTTGGTAGTAGTCCTCGTGGCTATGACAGACCTATGGCAGATGACGGGCGGATGAAGGAAACTGCCAGGTGTTGAGAGTGGGATCTGTCTGCAGAGAAGTGGAACCCTTAGTGCTGATAACCAGCCCTCCTTCCCAGACATAGCAGACTACCTACCATAAAGGATTCACTCTAGGCCTGTCTCTAGCCTCCACCTCCCCCCACTCCCAACCCATGCCCTCTCGTCCCTCCAGAGGCCTATGGCACTTTGGGTGTGAGGGACAATGGTGGGTGCTAAGTATGATGAGGCCAGCTATGATTGTGCAGGCAGAACATGCTCCCACCCCCATCTCCCTCCCCCATCTGCCTTTTGGGGTCCCTCCCCAGCCTGAGCCTCCTCCTCCCTGCTACCTGAAAAGCACCACCTGGTTCTTGGTGCTCTTGGTCCTGGGACTGAAATGGGGTCAGGGGCCAAATCCTTATTAGGCTGACCATGGGCATAGGCAAAGAAGGGCATAGGGGTCACTTGGACCCCCCACACACACTTCAAATCCTGGCTCTGGTCTCTGGCAGTTTCACAGACTGGAGGCCAGGCTGAGATGGGAATGTATGTGTATCCTGGGATCAGTGTCTTCATAGTCCCTTGAGGGATTGAGAGATCAGCTCTGAGGTGGGAGGGAGATGGGGAGGGGAGGGGCACAGTGTGAACCTGAACGAGAGGATAGCATCAGGTGGGGGTGGGGTTGCAGATGAATGGGCTTCAGTTAAGGCCATGGGCAGCCATGAGGCTGCAGGCTTGTAGAAGGATCTGTGAGCACATGGGTTGTGTCCCAGCAGATAGAAGATCCCAGTGCTCTGGGGAGGAGACGTGTTGAGGGTGGATCACACTCTGTAGAGGGTGTTCCTTCGGAGTGGGTGGGACTTGGTATCTGGCAGAGAGGGGTGGAGTGATTCTGGAGTTATGAGTCTGATTGGGGCCTCCGCTGGGGTTAGAGAGACCTGAACTAGTTGGTGGGGGGCGGGACAAGGGTGTTTGCAGAGCTCCAGGTGGTCCAGCCCTCGCGCAGCAGGGACTGACATGAAGGAGATTTCGACTAATGGCAAAAGCAAGTGAAATGAGCCGAGGACAGGCCGGGGCGGGCGCCGCCAGACGCGGTGGTGCTGAGCATGCAGGATGGAGAGAGAGTGTTCACAAGGAGCCACAGACATGGCATGGCCCGCCTGCTCCTGCTCAACAAGGACCTCTCCAGGGCCAGGGTCTCACCTTGGACTCACGCTCCTCCAGCAACGTCTCCAGGCGCTTCTGTGCCGCCCGGCCCTCGTGGTCATCGCTGACCAGCAGGATGATATGGTTCCAGTTGTAGACACGCATCATCTCAAACCAGACGCTGGACTGATGGGAGTAGGGTGGCACGGTGCGCAGGAAGCTCAGGTGGATGCTCTGTGGGTAGGACCGGGAGGCTGAGGCAGGGTTGGCTTTCTCCCATTGATGAGGTCACTTCCTCCCCCCTGCCTTTCCCCGCCCCCTGTATCATCTACTGTGAGAATAGAGGGTTGGCATTTTCCTAACAACACCCTGTCACAGATGAAGAGTCTCTGTTCCAAGGGTGACTGCCACCTACCCACTGCCACTTCCCTAGCAAGGCTGACCATAGAAACTTCTCCATGACCTCTTAACCGCTGAGCCATCTCTCCAGCCCTCTCCATGACCTCAATAGGCCTCATATGGTGCTCTCCCCCATTTCAATAAGTGTATCTTGGGCTAAGGTAGAGCATTTGCTTAGTGCAATTATGGCTCTTGGTTCTACCCAAGGCACTGGTAAGAAAATAACAGCTGCACTTTCTAGTAAGTCTTTTTTTCTCAGGGTCAAACACTGCCTGCCTTCCTTCCTTCCTTCCTTCCTTCCTTCCTTCCTCCCTCCCTTCCTTCCTTCCTCCCTTCCTTCCTTCCTTCCTCCTTTCCCCAGAACCCAGAGGCTTACTGGATGCTTTGCTGCTCACATACTCCAGCTGCCAGGGACTGTCTATGTCCCTGTGACTTACACTGCTCTAGGTCCTCTGAGGCTTCTAGATTAGTGTTCTCTCTCTCTCTTTCTCTCTCTCTCCCCCCCCACCCCGTTTCCTCTTGGTAACCAAGGGCAATGCCTTGGAGCAAAAGAATGTTCACTGACTCTGACATTGGCTGCAGGAGGGTGCATCACAGATAGCACTGTGTACTGGTTCTGAATGGTCTTGCTGGTCTCTGTGATGGGCAGAGAGCTGACTCTGAGTTGGGACTATCAGGGACCAGATGTGGCTGTTATGTTTGGCTGGCCCCATTGTTGACCACGTGCAGGCCCAGTGAGTTGGCCTATGGTCAGTCCCTAGGTTGGTCCAGTTGTTTGGGCATCCCAGATTTCTTGTTAGTCCCTGGCCACTTTACTTCTTCCAGTCACCCCTCTCTTTTACACATGAGGGTAAAAGTGTTCCAAAGGAAACATGGCCAGAAGGCAGAAGGTGAGAGCCTGTTTCCCCCTGGAATGTAAAGAGTGGCTTAGGTGCCTTGGTATGTAGGGGCTTGTGATCTTAGTCTGATGCTCTCCCTCTGAGACTTTCCTATAAGACCCTTCTATGGCTCTTTTTTTTTTCCCACCAAAAGGCTTACCTACCACATGCTTGGGTCTGAATGACTAGTCCCTCTGCCTTAAGGAAGTTTTTTTTTTTTTTAAAGGAACTATAGGCTCTGGGAAGACACTGGAGGAATATGGAAACCTGGAGGCCCACTGCTCAGCCCATTAGCTCTCTAACTGAGCCCTTGCACCAGCTAGCTGTCCCCAAGTGGCTCCTGGATGTCTATAGGCTTCTTTTGAGTCTACTAAATATGGGGAACAGGCTCTGATGTCTGTCAGGCCACCGGATGGCTGGATTGCATTTTAGTTGATAGGTAGATCCTCACAAAAATCACAAAAAATTAAAGGCTGTACGACCTAAAACAAGTTCCTTATGTCATTGGGCTGTGGTTTTCTACAACTAAGTAGCTCCTTTTCAGCTTTTAGGTGCAATTGGATGGAGGCTATCCTAGTCTTTAGGCCACAAGAGCTCTGCAGAATGCTGATCTGAGATCTTTTAGGTCCTGAGACATGAGTCTCCTGCTAGGAGCTGCCTGTCTGACTACCCTGCCTATTACCTCCTACATGCACTTCAGTTGGCAAGGCTGGGGTCCACAGAATCTCTTTCTACTCTGACTAACTCTCCATCCAGGCATCTGCTTCTCCTGGGAACTTCTCTCCAACTCTTTTACTGCGGCATCCCAAGTCCATTTGTTCTAGGCAGCCCCTTGTTTGCCCCTATTTTAGCCCATGAAGCCCTTTTCTTTCCAAAGAGAATGTTACTGGTCTCTTCAAATGTCATCAGGAACCAGCCTGAGTATGTGTAGCTGTTTGAGCCTTTGTGATTATGTAAGTTGTGGGAGGGTGAGGATGCTAGTGTCATGTGAGAGGATGTGTGAAAGTATGACATCATGAGCACGTGAAACCTGAGTGTGCATGTTAACCTGTGGTGAGTATGAACACGTATGTGGCTGAGTTGTCATGGGCATGCATGTCAGTATGCTTGAGTATGGGTAACTTGTATACCAATATCTATGTGATTCAGTGTGAAGTGTGTATCTGTGGTTATGAGTGAGTGTGGTACTCAAGGACCCTCAAGGGGAGCCTGTGATCTAAGCATCCCACCCCAATGGTATCTAATGCCCAGTGCCAATCCACCTGGCTCAGTTACATGTAGCCTTGGAGCTACCTGGAGCTGACCATGGGGATAAAAGATAATTAGGTCTAAGTCTGGTGAGTAGGCTTACCTACCTTGTCAGAGTAGATGGACATGCGGGTAGTCAGTCCCAGAACAGGGATTCTGTAGAAGCCAGCTGTGTAGGAGACGGGGGTAGGAGTGAAGTGGTCGTTGGGGGTGGGCGGGTGACTAACTAGGATAGCGTAGACCTGTGGATACAGGAGACAGAGTCAGCTCTGTGGGGTAGAACGGATGTTATACTAGGGTTTGAGACTGAGAAGTAACAAGAGTTGGACCAGCAGTCCAGGAGTCCAAGTGGTGCCATTAGTGCACATGGTCCACACATCCAAGAGACAGAAAAATGAGCCAAACCACAAGGCTCTGGTGATAAACCCATTGTGGAGAGGGAGCAGCATTGAGCAAGACCTTAGGGATAGACAAGACACACACACACACACACACACACACACACACACACACACACACACACACACGGGAGTGAGTGGAGAGAGCTGGCAGATCCTTGCTCCAATCCTCTCTGACCAGGGCTCACCTTTTGTAAAGTGAGAAGGGGACAAAACTCTGGCATGGCCTCTACATTCTGGGATGTGAGGACTGGTTCTTATTCTCACCATAACATCCAGTCTGAACTCTTTAGGTCATATTAGTGTATGTAGGCATGTATGTGACTATGTAGGTGTTCATGAACACCTAGAACATGTATAAGCATATACTGGAACATATTTGCAGTATGTGCATTAAATGTCCATATTTATATATGTTTATCATGATGAAATCAGGATGGCTATGTGCATGGAACATAGAAAGCAGTGCAAATGTGTGTGAGTGAGCATGTGCAGTTGATGGTATCATGTTGAAATGCAGTGTGTACTAGTGCAATGTTCACGTGTGTGAGCAGACATGTTCGTGGGTGTAGCAGGTCCTGTGAAAAGCATATATGAACGGCTTTGGCTCAGATCTTGTCCTCCTCCTACATAAATTGGTGCATTGCAGTGACCCTCATATGGCTTCATTGGAATTCAGCAACCAGCTCAGCCAGGGGCGGACAGCTTCAACAGCAACATGTCCTCCCCTGCAGCACACTGAGCTCGGCTCCCACACTGTGCCTTGGTGTCTCTGGCATGCGCAGTCCTCCCTCCCACCCCTGCAGAGCTTGCTTGCTTGCTCTGGCACCTGGGCCATCCATTGCAGACTCGTGAATGGGGGAAGGGAAGAGGGGGTAAGGAAAGAAACAAAGATGGCCCCAGGCAGCATCCAGTCAGTGCCCTGAAGTGCCCAGGATGCCTGGACCCACACTGACTGGATGGAACAAATCACTAATGATAGTCACATGACAGGTGGCACACATGGTCCTTCTGAGGACCAGTCCAGGTGGCAGGTGACCGGCTGGGGGAACCGACAGACACAGATGTTTGTTCTAGGCCTCTCCAGATGCCGGTTGGCTTGGAGTGGTCTAGTAAGGAGATTAAGAAGGACCAGGGGAGGATCTAATGAAACCAGGACAGTGGGTGGATGATGGAGAAGCAGGAGAAAGGGGAAGTAGTGGTCACCTGGCTGGAGATGAGGTCCTCACACACTGACAGGGCCATTTGTATGGCGTTGGGCTTGTGGGTGACAGAGGTGGCGTTGAGCTGTATCTTCCAAGAGCCGTGTCGCTTATTGGCCTGGTTCACGGCCTCGCGGAACATCTGCTCGTGCTTGCGCGTGCTCAACACCGCACCGATGTTGACGATCTTGGGGTCGCAGGCGGCGCGGGCGAAGGAGCAGGAAAAAAGCAGGGCGAATGTCAGCAGGTGCATGGTGCTCATGAGCTCCGGGCTCGGCGGGCCTGGCTCTGGGTTGTGCGAGTGCAACGACCCCGGTGTACGACCCGCGGGCCGCCCGGGCGGTCAAGCACCCGCGGGTCCTCCAGGAGCCTGGGAGGCGGGTGGAGCGCGCTGGACGCTCTCCGAGGTGCTGAAGTGTGTTTGGCGCTGCTCGAACACCCGCGCGGAAAAGCGGAAAGGACAGCAGCGGAGTGACTGGTCCCGACGCTGCGGCGACTGCAGCAGCTGCAGAGTCAAGAGCGGGACCAACGCGTCCTACCCCTCCCACCGCCCCCGCTTCCTGACGCCGAGTCGAGCGCGCGCCTGCGTTGGCGTGAGTGCTCTGAGTGCACGCGCGAGCGAGGAGCGCTCACGTGGGTGTGTGCACGCGCGTTAGCGTGCAGCGACCCAGGGACAGTCACCTCTGTGGTCCCAGACTTGCAACAACTGAGCTAGGAAGGCTAGAGGGGTTTCTAATCACCGCGTGCTCCTGCACACTTGCGAATATTTCAACATGAGGGAATGTGTGCTGTGCATGCTTGTCTGTGTGTGTGTGCGAGCGCGCGTGTAAGTCCTTACCCATAGTTTGTAATATTTGGGACTTGATTCTTCCAAGGACAGGGAAAGGTCCTATCCCTATATACCTTTGGGGGAAGGACATTGGTGCTCCCTTCCCGAAAGGGTTTGGTAATGTACGAGAGAGTTGGGCACACCTGTAATCCCAGCATTCTAAGAGACTGAGACGGGATTACCTAGAGTTCAAGGCCAACCTGGGCTACATAGTAAGTATCAGGCCAATCAGTGGTGCCGAGGAGGTAGCCACACCTTCTTGAGTATGTGACTTGGACTTCCCTCTGGAGGTTAAGAATAGGTGTGACACTGGTTATCCTGGAGTGGTACCTTCCAGGAGACCTGAGGGAGACCAAGGACAGAGAGGATGTTGTTTGCAGCAGCAAAAACAACGTTAGACATCAAGGGCACAGCAGGCTCCTGTTTGGCAAGTCCGAGTTAGGCATTTCGTATTTCCTGTTGTTTTCTCTTTGACATCTCTCTAACACGTTGCCAGGTCCTGTTCCCAGCTCTCCTCAGAGCTCCTCTTGTTCCCCTGGACTCAGTGCTTCTAATTCTTTGTCCTTCTCTATCCCTATAGACTACAGCCCTTCCCAAATTCAAAGAACAGCTGAAGCTCCGCCCCTGCCAGTGACATCACTATTTCCAATAGCAACCAAAGGATTTTTGCAGACTCCACTGAAGATGCTTTCTACGGGACAAAGCAGGTGGTCTCCACACCTACTTAGGTGCTGAGCAGTGCAGGGGGAATCCTGGACCCTCGGGTTCAAACTCCTGGTTCCTCTTGCTAAAACTGCCTTGCTGGAGCAGAGGACAGGCAGGCCTGTGGCATTGTCTAAGCCTCCCACCCCCCCATTTTGGCCCCCTTTCTTCTCTCTGCTGCCTGGAGGTTATATGCCTGCATACTCTGTTCTGGCATTGGGGAACACAGGGAAAAGAGCTCTGGCCTCAAGGCCTTGGTACTCCAACAGCCTTCAGCAAGCCTAGGGCTGACACCATTTGCAGATGAGCCAGGGCCTCCTCTCGATCTCTATGACTTCTGGCAGTTCAGGACCTGTAGGCTGTGCAGGGTGGGCCTGGGCTCTGTTCCTCCATGACAAGACAGGAGCTACCAGTCAACCCCACACCCCCAGTGGGGTTGGAGACTGTTCCTACTGGCACCATAGAGCTTTCTACTGAATATTCAGAGATCAGTGAGCAATTCTTTCCAGCTAGGAATCTGAAATTGAAGTGGTAGAATTGCTTATTTGTACCATAGAAGATTTATCAAGCAGTGGGGCTTCCTTCCTCACTGTTTAGGGGCCCATTTGCCAGCATACAACTGAACCTCTCAGGTTCTGGGTCCTCAATTTTTAGTCTAAATTCTTTGGGAAGGTTCCAATGATGAGGGCAAGAAGGAGGTCTACCCCACCCATCATTTCTTTTGACTATGTTCCTGTTATTCTTTGGGGCCTTCTTCCATACCCCCATCATGGCTGGCTTCAGCCATGGAAGCTACCAATCTTGCTGTCCCCTGCGGCAATAACAGACTGACAAGCAAACGGGCCTTGGTTGGGAACTCTCTATGTCCCAGGGAGACAAAAGCTGTGAATGTGACAAAAAAAAAAAAAAATGATTAGGGGTATTCTGTGGTGGGTCCCCAGGTTGGGACTGAGGCCAAATTCTGCCCCTAGGTCACTGTGGACAGTCCTGTTCTGCAAAAGCCCAGGGAAAGGAGGCTGTGGATGCTCATAATTCTACCCATGCGCCTCCTCTGCCCTGGCAATTGCAGCCTTATCATGAAGGGCTTTCCCCTCCAAACTCCTGTTTTAAGTCAGTCAGACATAGGACCCATTGACCCCAGTTCATGGGGAAACATGAATTAAAGCTGGGTTGTGGTGATACAAACCTTTAATTAAAACAAAATAAAACAAATAACAACAAAAATCTAAAAAACAAATATGAATTTGTTTGTTTGAGACAAGGTTTTTCTTTGTATCCCTGGCTGCCCAGGAACTCACTCTGTAGACCAGGCTGGCCTCAAACTTGGAGATCCATCTGCCTCTTCCTCCTGAAGGCTGGGATTAAAGGCATTTTCCACCACTACTTGGTCAAATATGGATTGTTAGCTAATCCAAGCTACATTATTAGCTTTTGCCCTCATATTTCAGACCAGGAGTTGGAATAATAAATGGGCTCTGCATTCTCTCTAGAAGTGAATCCCTGTAACCCAGGCTCGATATATTTTCACCAAGTGGAAGCCAGTTTAAAAGGAGGAAGCTAACAGTCCCCAAAGACAGGAGAGGTAGGAGCCATGTGCACACATCTCCATCCATACTGGCCCTGTGAGCAGAGGATAGGCTTTGATGTTAGCTTCTGGGGTCTGCTTCTGCTTGGATTGCAGGTTGCGGGTGGCCAGCAGTAAGCCTGGCCCCCAGGTAAAGAGATCTGGGGCAGCCAAGGGCCTCACAGAGAACAGCCAGTTACCAGCAAGAATTCTGAGCCAGCCTACATCATCTCCTGACCACATCATTATCCACACTGTTCCTCTGCCCACCTCCACCACTCCCCCTCCCTGGCACTGCACGTAAAGAAGAAAGTCCCAGAACTTTGAGTGTTCCACGTGTCACACTTATGACTGTTACACATTTTTAGATAGGCAAAGAGTAAAGGATTTAGTCCTTAGGTGTCACTTTAGAATTTCTGCTACTGCAGACTTGGTGATTTGAACTTCCTTCTTTATGACACATGTCAAATCAGCCAACTGGGCAAGATTGTCCTCTTAAGGGTTGACTGAAGTCTCTCTCTGCTCTGGTTAAAGCTATCAAATAAAAGATAAAGATAACAAGGCTACTTTCCCCAGCAGTGTGTGTGTGTGTGTGTGTGTGTGTGTGTGTGTGTGTGCCAGAGGTCAACATCTGGTGTCTTTCTCAATCATTCTACACATTAATTTTTTTAAGTGTGTACATGCCTGTGCAAACATGTGGAGGTCAGAGGACAAACTGATTCTGTCCTTCTCTTGTGAGACTCCGGGGACAGAGCCCAGGTTATCAGGACTGGCCTGGCAGCAAGCACCTCTACCCACTGAACCACCTTGCTTTTTAGCCATCCTATTTTTTTGAGACAGAGTCTCTCACTGAGCCTGAGACTTACTGATTTGACTTGACTAGCTGAAAACCAAGTCCCTGGGGTCCTCCTGGCCCTAGCATCCTACTCTAGGATTGTGGGCACATGCCAACATGACCTGCTTTTTTTTAAATGTGGGTCTGAGACCCACACTGAAGTCCTCATCTTACAAAGCAGCACTTTGCTGCCTGTTATCTCCCGAGCCTCTGGCAGTTCTTAAAAGTAGGTCACTAGCTTTCAGTGTAGCTGAGATCTGTATAAAGGGATGTTTGTACTTTAATGGCCTAGCATCTAGGTCCTGGGAAAAGATGCTGCTTAAGCTTTTCCAACTCCTTTCTCTTTGTAACTGTGGTAGTGGTGGGTGGCCATGGTCTCCTTTCTGGGCAGTCTGGAGCCAGGAGAGAGGCTGCCCCCTGGAGAGTGCTGCCCCGAGGGCCCAGTTTTATATCGCACAAATTGGGCACTAGGTTTACTTATTAGTTGTGCTCAGGCCCAACTTTAGAAGAAATTGCCAGGACTCCCCATGGAAACAAATCACACTTCTGATAATGCCAAATGCTTCTCTGTACCCTTCATGTGCGATCTCTCAAAGTACCTTTGCTTCTCCATTTAAATAATGCTGCAGGTTCACATCATTTCCTGGGGCTTGCAAGGGGGAGGGGCTATTTCTCTGTAAAGGCTGAAAAGATGACTCAGTGCTGGCTAATTTTATGTCAACTTGACACAAGCTGGAGACATCTGAGAGGAGGTAACCTTGATTAAGAAAATGCCTCCTGGGGGCTGGAGAGATGGCTCAGTGGTTGAGAGCACTGACTGTTCTTCGGAGGACCTGAGTTTGATTTTCAGCATCCACATGGCAGCTAACAACTGTCTGTAATCCCAAGATCTGACACCCTCACACATGCAGGCAAAACACCAATTTACATTAAATAAAAATAAACATTAAAAAACGAAAGACAGATTCATTCTGTAGAAGTGATGAGGAGCGAGGCTGGGGAAGCAGGAAGATAGTTGGGTGAGACTGACTGTGGTGTTTCCTCTCTCTGATAGTCCAGCTTTTCCCTGATATCAGACTCTGAGTTTCATTTAATACAACTAAAATTCGTGCAACATATTTCAGATAGATAGGCAATTTCTAAACACTTCAAAGACCTACAGAATATGGCAATTAAAATGTTTTGATAACTTAAGACTTTTCTTGACAGTAAGATATGTCTGCTTCTGGCAACACCAGTTACTTCAAAGAGAATGGTGAACATCAAAGAAACTCCATATGAAGTTTGCTTCCTTCATGGTAATAGCTGTGTGCAATTGGTGTGCAAAAAAACTGACTTTGCCTTAATTGCTGACAGTTAACTGTCCAAACTGGATCACAGGACACACCAAAAAGCAACTGTTGAACTTTGCCAAGACAAGGTACAACAGTTCTTCAAAATTTCCTGCTTCATAGAAAAGTCTATCAGACATTCTAGGCCTGTAGGCCAGAGTTTGATGCCCCAACTTTGCAGAGGAACTTTGGGTGACTCTCCAGGCAGCCTGAGGTCCCTGCTACTAGGTAACATTTAATCCTTCTGGGGTCTTTGATGGAGTTGAAGACTAATTATAAGTATAGTTTTTCTTATCATAATAGAAAACAATTTAAGGGAGGCTGGAGAGATGGCTCAGCGGTTAAGAGCACCTTCTGCTCTTCCAGAGGACCCGGGTTCGATTCCCAGCACCCACATGGCAGCTAACAACTGTCTGTAGTTCCAGTTCCATGCAAACACCAAGGCAAATAAATAAATGAATAAAATAAAGTTTAAAAAAAAAAGAAAACAATTTAAGCACAAAACTTTAGATCACCAAGATAAGATAGATAATTATTTTCTCTAATTTTGTCAAATGCAAATGGATTAGGTAGTGTTACTTGAATTCTTACTTAATAATTGTTTTTTTAAAGATTTATTTATTTATTATGTACACAGTATACAGAAGAGGGTACCAGATGTCATCATAGATGGTTGTGAGCAACCATGTGGTTGCTGGGAATTGAACTCAGGTCCCCCAGAAGAACAGTCAGTGCTCTTAACCTCTGAGCCATCTCTCCAGCCCTTGTTTTTGTTTTTATGTAATCTTACTATGTTAATGTTAAAATCTTTTTTAATTAGACAAAAATGGTGAAGTGGTGTGGGATAATGTTCTTGTACTCTGTAACGGTTTGTCACTTGAACTGGTTTAGTAAGTTGCTGATTGGCAATTAGCCAGTTAGGATGTATAGGCGGGGTGATCAAACTAGGAATTCTGGGAAAAGGAAGAGTGGAGTCAGGAGTCACTAGCCAGATTCAGAGGAAGCAAGAAGAAAAATGCCTTACTGAGGAAAGGTGCCAAGTCATGTGGGTAAAGATAGATAAGAACTATGGATCAATTTAAGTGTAAGAGCTAGTTATGTATAAACCTGAGCTAACAGCTGAGCATTTATAAGTAATATTAAGCCTCTGAGTTAATATTTGGGAAGTGGCTGCTGAATATTTGGGAATTGCAGGATGGGACACAGAAATTTCCCCCTACACATAAGATTCAGCTATAAGGCATTTTCTTAATTATTGATTGATGGGGGAGGGCTCAGGCCATTATGGGTGGTGTTATCCCTGGAATGATGATCCTGGGTTCTCTAAGACAGCAGGCTGAGCAAGCCATTAGGAGCATGTCAGGAAGCAGCTCCCCTCCATAACCTCTGCATCAGCTCCTGCCTCCGGGTTCCTACCCTATTTGAGTTTCTGTTCTGACTTCCTTCAATAATGAAAGTGCAAACCAAGTAAACCCTTTCCTCCCCAATTTGCTTTTAGGTTATGGTGTTTTATAGCACCAATAGAAACCCTAACTAAGACAGTGATTAAGAACACTTGGTGCTCTTTCAGAAGATGCTGGTTCAGTTCCCAATCCCATAGTGGTTTATCTATCTGCAACATCAGTCCCAGGGGATTCTAAGCCCTATTTGATCACCACAGGTACAAAGTATGCATACATATGTATGATGCCCATACATATATGCAAGTAAAACACTCATACAGATAAAATAAAGTTTTTGAGACAAGGTCTTTCTGTATAGCCCTGACTGGCCTCAAATAGGGATCTACCTGCACACTGCCTCATGAGTGCACACTGCCTCATGAGAATAAAGGTGTGTACCACTATGAGGACAATGTATATTTTTGCATAAAGAATTAAGAAGTCTTGGGTCAGTGAGATGGTTCAGCAGATGTGAGTACTTTCTGTCAAGACTGATGACCTGAATACGATCCCTGAGGCCCATATGATGGGTTGTCCTATGGCTTCCACCTATGTGCCATGGCAGGAAAATTCACATTACTCTCTATTTTAAAAATATAGTTCTAAAACCCTTTTAAAAAGAATTAAGTTGAGCCTGGCATTGGTGGTGCATGCCTTTAATCCCAAGCACTCAGGAGGCAGAGGGAGGTAGATCTCTTGTGAGTTGGCAGCCAGCCTGTTCTACAGAGACCAAGTTCAAGGACAGCCAGGAGTATACACAGAAAAACCCTGTCTCAGAAGAAAAAGAAAAATTCAGTATCAGTTGGATATTGGATACTGCAGTATGTAGAACATCTTTAATGTTTTTTCAGAGTTGTTTGACACTTTGATTTTTATAATCATTAGTGCTCAGATTACTGCTTTATATTAATGTAATATAAAATGCTAGAAATATGTTTAGGGCCACTTTAGAAATGGTCAGGAATCAACTCTAATTGCAAACCAAAATTCACTTAACAATTGTTTTGAAACTTAAGTCAGAAATTCAAATAAAAGTTCAAGCATGGTTGCACATCTTCTTCTTCTTCTTCTTCTTCTTCTTCTTCTTCTTCTTCTTCTTCCTCCTCCTCCTCCTCCTCCTCCTCCTCCTCCTCCTCCCTCCCTCCCTCCCTCCTTCCCTCCTCTCTCTCTCTCTCTCTCTCTGTATGTGTGTGTGCAGGGAATATTTTGAGACAGGGATTTTCTATATAGTCCTGACTGCCCTGGCTTTCTTTGCAGTCCAGGTTGGCCTCAAATTTACAGAGACCTGTTTGCATCTGCTTCCAAGTGATGACATCAAAGGTGTGTACCACCTCACTGACAGTTGCACACACTTTTAATCCCAACAGTCAGAAAGCAAAAGGAGGCAGATCTCTGAGTTCCAGGCCAGCCTGGCATACAGAGCAAGCTCCAGTTTATCCAGGCTACACAGAGAAGTGCTGTCTCAAAAAAAGAGAAGAAATTCAAATCAAACTTTAAAAAATAGAATATTTTTACATGATATAATCAAAAGATATGGAAATTTGATACATGTTTAGGAATAATGGTAGCAAAACAGTAAATTGTTTGTTTTACAATTAAACTATTTGGCTCTTCTGAGGAAATAAAGCTTGGTATGAACAGCAAAAACCCTGAAATCTATGACATCAAATCTGAGCAAGGGTGTTTTAGAGAACCTGTTGTACTACCTACTGTGATATCATGTGATGTGCATGCATGTGCTTTGGTTAACCAAGGCCACAGAGAATTTGCACTATGTAACATGAATGAACATTACAGAAATACCTCAAATTTATTATGTATTGATTTTGAATTAATTTTGTTAATGAATGTTTTACAGCCACCACCATCAGTTATAGGACTCCATCTCCAATGTAAGAATTTGTGTTTAAACCAGTATCTTATTCCTGTAACTCAGGGATAATGCTCAGTCAAGTGAGACAGTCCTGTGGGTCAGCTCCCCCCATACAAAGACAGCACATGAATTTCTTTATCTCTTTGGGACAGTTTGCAAGTCTCTTTTTTCCTAGAAGCAGTAAGTGCCCTCCCCAGGGTTAAGCAGGAAATAATTCATGGTCCCTATCCATGTGACTCTGTACTGACTGCAGCTACAGGTCTGGAAAGTCTTGAGTCTTGTTACCTTCATTCTTGGCACCACTAAGCATGGATGGAACTCTAGGGCTGCTCAAGAGGTACCCACCCAGGATAGGTCACACACCACACACCAAAGACACAAGTAAAGACTCTGGTCTGGCTGCAAACTGAGTTCCAGAAGAAGGACTTCCAAGTAGAGGGCCGAGGCTGGTTCTTAGCAGCCTAGCAGCAAAAGGGGCAGGTCCACGAAGTTCTGCTGGAATGCACAGTGGCAAAGGATAGTCACTGTATCCTTTCTTGCTTTTTTGTTTTGCTTTGAAATAGTCACAATGAGCCCAGGCTGGCCTCTAACTTGCTGTGCAGCAAGGCTGACCCTTGAGTGTCTGATCTTCCTGCTTCCACTTTCAAAGTGCTAGCATTTTTGGTATACATCATGCCTAGTTGTTTTTTTTTTTTTTTTTTTTAATTGTCTTGGTGGTTCTGTAGTGGTACTCTACCACTGAACTATATTTCAACCTTTTGCTTTCTATTTTAGTTACTGGGTTTTGAGGTTATTTATTTACTCATAGGTTTTTAAAATTACTTTTATTTTATTTGATGTGTTTAAGTGTTCAAATGCTTTGCCAGCATATATTGTTGTGGAGTATGTACCAGAGAAGACTGCTCAGACATGGATTTAAGCCAATGAAAAGTCTTTATTAGATTGGCCACTGACTACACTACAGTGGAACTCCGAGTTTTTCTCACGGTGAGCTTTTAAGTTCAATATTCTGGGTTGACATACTTCAGTTAGCAAGAACCGTTAGCCAGAGCAAGACTAAAAATCCAAAAAGCAAGGTTAGTATATTTATAGAGTTCCCCAGAACTATGGACTTTGATGGACTAGGTTTTTAAAAAATTTTTATTTTAGTAGGTGGTGCTGTCTACGTGAGAGTTTTATAGCTTGAATGGTTCTTCCATCACAGAGCTGGTTGTGCTGAGGTCTGGGGACCTACTAAAGTCTGGGATCCTGTTACAGTCTGTCTGTGCACTATGTAAGTGTGATGTCCTCAGAGGCCAGGTGGAGTTTAGATTCCTTAGAAGTGGAGTTATGGATGGTTGTCAGTCACCATGTAGGTGCTGGGAATCCAATCCAAGTCCTCTGGAAAAGGTCCTCTGCCTCTCAAGTGCTGGGACTAAAGACATCTGCCACCATGCCCAGCCAGTATTATTAAAAGAATTATGTCAGGACTGCTCTTTTAGAGGTCTTGAATTCAATTCCCAGCAACCACATGGTGGCTCACAACCATTTATAATGAGATCTGGTGTCCTTTTCAGGCATGCAGGTATACATTCAGGCAGAACACTGTATACATAATAAATAAATCTTTTAAAAATAATTAAGTAAGTCTTAATTAAATACTGGATATATATACATATATATAGAACATCTTTTTTATTTTATGTGCATTGGTGTGAAGGTGTCAAATCCTCTGGAACTGGAATTACAGACAGTTGTGAGCTGCCATGTAGGTGCTGGGAATTGAACCCCAGTCCTTTGGAAGAGCAGCCAGTGATCTTAACCACTGAACCATCTTTTCAGCCCTGTAGAACATCTTTAATGCTTTTCAGAGTTTATTGACATTTTGATTTATAATAAACTCTAGGGTCTAAAAAAGATACACACTACAAACTCTCAGGAAGCAGGGTTTTTTTGTTTTTTTGTTTTTTTTTTTTTCTCCTCTGAAACAATGATATAAGAATTGCACTTTGGTGGGGCTGGAGAGATGGCTCAGAGGTAAAGAGCACTGACTGTTCTTCCAGAGGTCCTGAATTCGATTCCCAGCATCCACATGGTGGCTCATAACCATCTATAATGACATCTGGTACCTTCTTCTGTATTCTGTATACATAATAAATATTTTTAAAGATTGCACTTTGGGGCTGGAGAAATGGCTCAGCAGTTAAAAGCACTGGTCTTCCAAAGGTTCTGAGTTCAATTCTCAGCAACCACACGGTGGCTCACAGCCATTCTGTAGTGGGATATGATGCCCTCTTCTGGCATACATGCAGATAGAGCACTCATATACATAAAATGAATAAATACTTAAAAAAGAATTGAACTTTACATAGTTTTCAAGGGAAGCCATAGTACATTTGGATTTATAACAAAGTTATCCATTCTGGTATCTATGGTATTTATTCCCCACTCCCAATTGTACATCAGTTAAAGATGTCCAGGAAATTATAGGCAATAGTAGCTAATAGCTTTACTACATGCCAAATATTTGTGTGTTTTCTTTTTCAATAATCCCAGGTGTGATAGTGTAACAGTTTCATTCCAAGCAGCTGGTATCTTCATGAGATTATCTGTGCCTACTTGATAGAGGCCATCAAGATCAGGCATGTGGACTGTTGGCATCTCTCACTGAAGAGGGGTGATGGAGAGGGTCATTGGATCCTTGCCTGAGTACCTAGATACTCTGCCGTTTGTACTTAGTTCAGCCATAACTGTACATGGTCCTGGGATCTCCAAAAGGGGCTAGAGGATACAAGCTGGAAAACATTATGGAAGAATGTTTTCATGGAAGCTCTATCATTCATGCAGGATAGAGACTTTCCACTGTGGCTGCATTGGAGTTTTGAGGATGTTGAGGAGTTTACAGAGCATGAATGGAATCCCTCATTCATGCTCTGTAAACCTACTAAACTCATTGTGTCTCTAGGGTAAACTTTTATGGAATTGAACTTCGGTTTGTTACTGGGACCTTATGAGGGATAAATAGCTCCCTGGGGGAGGAATTCTTCCAACCACACCTATAAACTTAGCAGTTAGGCAGTGGAGTCAGGAAGATCCAAGAGTTTGAGGCTCTTCTTAGATACTTGAGACCATTACATAGAAGACAGATGGGAATGATGGAGTTAGGAGGCATTGAGGTTCCTGAAGATTACTCAGGTTCTATTCTTCTTTGTATCTGATCAGCTGTGTAAAATACTGGCCCCAGTGAAGAACCAGCCTGCCTCTATCTTAGGCTTAAAAACCATCTTATAGCAAAGACAAACTAGGTTCATTCCTGTCTATGATTAAACCTATTGTTTCTCAAGCATTAGGCTATGATCCAGCTGTAACCTTAACTACAAATGATTCTGTACGTCCTGCTTCAGGAATTGCAACTATGTCTTTACAAACTGTTGTAAACCCTTTGTTTCAAAATGTTTGTTATGACTACTTTGTTATGACTACCTTGCAATCATGTCTTCATTTCAGAAAGTTGTTAGGGCTAACCTCCACTTTATACTTGGCATCCATCTTGGTGCCCACTAGCTGTTTGTCCTTCATTTCGGTCTTGAACTCACTGTGTAGTTTATACTAGCGTCAAACTCAATGATTCTCCTGTCTCCACCACCAATGGATTTGAACTCAAGATCCCCCTAGCTCAGCCTCCAGAGTGTTGGGATTATAAGAGTGTGTCATTATTCTTGCCAGATTTTAAATTACTGTTTTAAATAGGTATTTTTAGATTTTTCTACTTCTTAAGTTGATTTTGGCAATTTTTTTTTAAATTCTTGACATGGCATCTTTTTTTTTTAACTTTATTTATTTATTTGTCTTGGTGTTTGCCTGGAACTGGAACTACAGACAATTGTTAGCTGCCATGTGGGTGCTGGGAATCGAA
The DNA here is from genome assembly GCA_004025045.1 of Sigmodon hispidus. Classification (NCBI taxonomy): domain Eukaryota; kingdom Metazoa; phylum Chordata; class Mammalia; order Rodentia; family Cricetidae; genus Sigmodon; species Sigmodon hispidus. The sequence goes on from PVIH01000931.1 coordinate 126,254, forward strand.
CCCAGGTCCTCTGGAAGAGCAGACGGTGCTCTTAACCGCTGAGCCATCTCTCCAGCCCCGATTTTGGCAATTTGTATCTTTTTAGAAATTTTCCTAGTTCATCTAGGTTTTTTTTTTCTTTCTTAAAGAAATTATTTATTATGTATACAGTGTACAGTATACAGAAGAGAGTGCCAGATCCCAAGGTGGATCAGCTCAGCATCCACTCCAGGCAGGTCCAATTTCCTCATCCTAATGTCATGACTGGGTTAGGTGTTCCTCTGGGGAGCATGTTACAATTTTTAATATATATTTTAATTATATGTGTCTGCGTTTGGGCATGGGCACATGAGTGAAGGTGCTCACAGAGGACAGAGACATCAAGTACCCTGGGTATAGAGTTACAGGCAGTTGTAAGGTGCATGGTATGGGAACTCAGCCCTGGTCCTCTACAATAGTACATGCTTTC